>VKOC01023312.1:0-47135 GCA_009364415.1 Spea multiplicata
CTAAATTAACCCCCACCTCCCCCCTAACTTTCAGCAGCTCAAATATTAATGTTATACTTACAGTTAGATGAGTGTCACAGCCATGTGGTTCTGGGAGAAGGAAGGGGCAGGGCCAGTTCTCACAGTGATTACAGGGGGGGACTGGTAAGTAGGAACTGCTGTGAGTCACACTGAAACGGATTATATAATGAGGGGTATTTTTCAGAGAGTTTGCTATGAAAAAAACCCTAATTTTATAATCAATAAAAATCGATTCAACTAATCGATAATGAAATTCATTGGCAACGATTTTCATTATCGATTATTATCGATTAGTTGTTGCAGCCCTAATATATATTGTATATGTAATCCAATTAAGGTGACAAGCCTTAGGGTGCTGACACCATACAAACCACTTGGATTGGGTGAAGGCCATAGATCCCTCTGATCTGTGCACCACCACCAGACAGATGGATCTGGGTCTTATATCTGCCTCTTGGTAGCATGAAGAACCGGTGTCAGATCTGTGTCAGGCAGCAAGGACACAGGCCTCGTGTACCCTCACGTGAACACGTACCAGCAAAAAGACAATTTTGCAGGCGGCTCACAAATTATAGGAGTCAAGCGGTTTGAGAGTTGTGCTCATTGGATTTTCGCTTGAGGCAGCACTGACCCAGGCTATCTCATAACAACAGCACAGCTGAACTTATTGGAGTTTTTAATGAACAACAACAAAAACTTTATTTGGAGTAGTGCATCATTTTATTTTGCTACCAAAGTTTCTACCGGTTTTGCTATCACAGTTCAGTGCCAGGTGGATGTGCTGCTCACCTTGTATACTCAAAGATGCCAACAAACAAAACCTCTGAAGTCAGCATTGCTTTTGTTTGTTTCTAAAATTTGTATTTTTTGCTAAATATAACTTCCTGCTTTATAAAAAAATAATTCAAAATTCATAGTGAGATTCATATATATATATATATATAACAGCAATACAATAAAACCTTTCATATGTCCTGAAATCTTTTCCCTAGGACTAGGAGTAACTGGCTTTTGTTAATGTTTTAGTACTATGAGAATAAATATCCACATAATTCACAGCTACCTTCATGTGGTTGCTTGGGTCTTACGCAATTAATAATTAGTGTCAGCTATGACTCATAGTAAATGATAAGTCTTGCACATGTTTTTACTGGCCTTTCACGATAGGAGTCACAGACAGATAGGAGGTGGATCTTTCTGTAACATAAAAGGGCATTATGAGTTGTTCTAGGAGATGAGTAAACTGCTAAAAGTAATGATGAGAAAAGTGAATCATCCCAATATTAGATCACAGTAGAAAAAAGGTGTGTGGCTGTCATTCAAATTATAGGTATGCGGAACTCTTAAAAAGTATGTAGAGTGTTTGGACCAAAATGGATGAAACATAAGAGTGAAAAGTTTTATGGGATTTGCACGGTGTGTATAAATTGATGAATTTGTGAGATTGTGTTAAGTGAAGTCTAAAAAATTATACTCAAGCCATTACATGCACTTTAACGTATATAATAGGTGTGAAGATTTACGTGATGTCCCACTTGAAATTCATAGAGTGATTACGCAGAATTACTCCATATGCATTTGCTGTGCCCCAGCTATTTTCTGTGCATGCAAAATACTTATCTCCATTCAGCTCCAGAGCTGGCTCGGCAAATGTTGTTGGCATGCGTGGAAAGCACTCCCAATTATTTCATTGGGAACCTTTGTTTATCCCATGTGCACCCCCCTCAGGACATACCAGTATGTCCGAAACGCCCATTAGGATGTACCCGTACATCGATTGTTTTGGCTGAAGGAACATCATCCTGCTAATACACTGGAGATTAAGCTGTGTATTGTTTCCCTTGCTATCCCTGGTAGCACATAGGTAGATGTATAAAAAGAATAGGGACCAAACATATAATCCTGGTCAACCAGTAATGCCTGGTAAAGGTCTTGAAACTCTTTCAGGCTGCAGCTTTACAAATAATTTCTAGGTAGAATGTTTGTTAATTCAGCCCAGGAGGTAGAAATGTGAACCTTCAGACTAATGGGAGTATCAAGACCGTCTGATACATAAACCTCTCTAATCCAGGTCCTAATGGCAACTCTAGAGACCTGTAGACCCCTTCTGGCACCCAACAATTAAACAAACAGGATAAATAATCTGCTCTATGAACTGGATCTCTCTAAATAAATGAAGAGGCATCTTTTGATGTTCAAAGAATGGAGATGTTCTTCCTTACTGTTAGCTGGATGAGGGCAGAAGGTAGGTAAATTAATCTGTTGATTCCAGTGAAATGAAGACACCATATTTGATCTAACATCCACAGTCTTCCTGAAATCTCCAGATATTGTTGGGAAATGGAAAGAACCTGAAGCTCACAACTTTACAACCACAAGTAACAGCAACCAAGAATACAGTCTTCAAGGTAAGAAAATGGAGGGTGTCCTGCTGAAGAGGTTTAAATGGAGCCATCATTATCAGAGAGAAAATGACATCTAGATCTCGAATAGGAAATCTCAGCAACACTGGTTGAATCCTAAAAGTGACTATTTTTAGTTTAAAAGCTTTCATAAGATGGATAATACATCCATAAGGCCATATTAGAATTTACCAGGAAACGAAAAAAATGCTTACCCAGTGCTGGAAGATGAAACTTAGATCAACCTATACCAGAATGGTGGAAGGAGATGATTTTGGAGAAGGGAAGGAACGGCGGATCTGAGGCATACTACATCATCTGTGAAACATGGTGAAGACAGTGTTATGGCATTTATGGCTGCCAATGGAAGAACTTGGTCACTACCGTTTATTGATGCTAGGACTGTCGACGGAAACAGGGCCATACTATCACCTCAGACTTTTTTGTTAAACCCCCTTGAATTAAAGCTGAAAGTCTACAGTTTGCTGTCCAAATATTTAGGGGGCTGATCGTAAATAAGGCATAAATAGGCCTATACTCATGGGGCTCATGGGGTGACTGATCATAATCTATTATCTTATTTAGTGAATTACCCTTTTAAATGATATTATATCTGCCAACACAGGCATCTTTACAGGAGCTTCCAGGCATTACTACACTGTGCAATGTACTGACAGATGCCGTTTCCTTGCATTGGTGCGGTGTAAGCGCACATCTTTGCTGAAGTAGTGGGACTTGTTTGACTCATCCATCTTATTAAATGAGAAGCCAAGCCAGATTGGTAGCTTGAAAGAAACTTCACTGGCTTGCAAATAGTAACAATATAGGCATACTTGGACATGCTGGCATAGAAAAAGATTGTGCACAAAACAAACACTGTATTTAATAAATCTTTCTCATGCAATAGTGCTAAATAATATATTTTAAGCTTGGCAACCCCACTCATTTCACATCTTTTCCACAAATATCAGTCTCTTGGTTTTTGATGCTGATACCAAGCAAAATATATTTATACACTATGTTTTTCTGTGATGCATTGCCTGAATATTGCATTAATATGATTTATTTAGTTTATGGGATTTTGCCAAACACAAAACTCGTCGTTAGGGAAGGATTTTTATCTGGATTCTGGCTCAGTACCTGGAAGAAATTCCAGTTTCTCAACGAACTGCATGTAGAATCAGACATGGTTCACAGATAATGGCTCATCTCTTTATATAACCAGATAATAAACAGAATGAATAAGCTAAAGGTTTCTACAATGGAAATGCATTGTGCTTTTATTTCTGTGTAAATTACTTTATCAGCAAGAAATGTTCTCTCTATCACAAGTATGTCTTTGAAACATTTGTTCTCAGACAATATTACATGAACTTTCGAAACAGAATTATTAAGCTTATTACACTTAAGTAGGTTCTTCTTGGCTTTAAATACAAGTTTGAGTATTTGAAGTTAATAGGATACTTGACTCTTAGAAGCTATTTAATATTTGAGGAAACTGTATGATAAAGAATAAGAACTTGTCTTGCTTACTTGTGTTTGTATGTTTGTATGTTTCAGGGGCTGCTTTGAGTTGTGTTGTGTGTCTATTTGTGAGTGCTTATGAAATGTGTTTAGGGATGGGTTGGGGCATTTGCATCTAACCTTCCCCTGGGGCGGTAGTAGCACAGCCAGGTACCAGGAAAGTTAAGCTTGTGTGCATGTATTGCAGGAAACCAAGGTACTCGGTTATATGATTCTCTAACAAAAGCATTGCTCTACCTTTTTACTAGACTTGTGCGTTCGTATTTAGGAGAACATGAAAATGAACATCGAATATGGCGGCGGATAAACATACATGAATATGAAGACGCACAACACGAAGAATCTACGTTTCTTCATGTTCGTTTATATATATATATATATAGTATATATATAATATATATATATATATATATATACGAGGCTAGTTTTAAGAGAAAATCCCTAAATATCTCCTAGCTAATCTCCATGGTCACTCACCCCAAGTAATATAACAGGGTCAATACTGGAGCCCCTGTGGTGCCAGGATTTAAAGGTCCGTACAAGTGACTTTACTGGTCGCCAGCAGAGGGCTCGTCTGGCATCAACTAATGAAGAGCAGCTGCCCTTTCCCATTCACACTAAAGAGGATCAGGGGGAGGGGGTTAGGGGTAAAACAACCTCATCCGAGCAGCTCTGCCTGCGGAGTGAGGGAAGAATGAAAAACAACCCATTCTGAGCAGCTTGGCCTGCGCAGGGAGTGGAGGTGGGGGACAAAACTTGGTTTTTGGCCAGGAGGGGAAAAGAAAAAGAAGTGGGGAAGAAGAAAGTAACGGGGGTAGAGACAAACTGTCTGAGCAACTTGAACTTGGGAGTTCAAGTTGGAGGAATGGTGATTTTAGTCCCCCTGGCAAAGGACAGGGCAAAGTACACCTCGGAGCAACTTGGCCTGGGGAGACCAATGGCTTTGGCACTAGAATTTAAAGGTCCATAACAGCGACTCTATTGGTCGCCGGGAGGGGACTCATCTATCTTCAACCAATGAAGAGCAGTTGCCCTTTCCCATTCATTCTTTAGTGAGACACAATGCCAAAATACAAGCCACATACATTAAGTTCTTTACATTTAGTACAAAGCTTCCGTAATAAAAAGCCTCAGCTTGAAACATGGAGTGCTGTGGCTTAGATAATTGCTATTTCTTTAGGATTTGTTCTTCAGTTTTCTTGACTTTCATTTCCTGGAATTTGCTATTGTTGCCTGTGACTTGTACCCTTTGGCTGTTTTCATTTGGATTTTGTGTCTGAAGCTCGCCTTATCATTGCTGAGACTGCTGCCTATGTCTCCTCGGCCCTTTGGTCCACTGGCTTGAACTTTCCCTGATCATATTGGAAGCTAGCTGTGGCAATTTTTATTTCTTTATTTTTTTGGTTTGGGGATGGGGTATCCAACTCGAACTTCACAGATTTCATGTTTGAAGCTCACCTTGTCATACTTATTTATGCTGTATTGTGCTTGTCTGATTGGGGGCTCACTGGGACCCTCTGGGACAATGGATCTCTTGACTTTCGTAGGTCTCCTTTTCCCCGGAAGGGTGTGGGTTGATGGCTCCCACCTCTACTCCCCTGCCCGCTTCCATGAGTAAGATACATACTGTCAATTCAATTTGCTTTCTCTCCTGGAATGTAGAGGGTCTTAATTCTCTCATAAAGTGTAAAAAGTTTCTGACCCACCTCCATAGATCCTCCTTATATCATCTATTTACAGAAAAAACATTGGTGTGACCATGCCACTAACCTGCTTAATGAATAACTAGAATAAGGAATCTGCACACTCCAAAAGAACCCAGGTGTTTAACTCTGCCAGGAAGGGCCAGTTCCCCAGTAAATCCAATAGATAAATAAAGGCTCCAGGCACTCAATGAGGTCTTTTCCGAGTTCCTGCTTAAGGCCCCCCCTGGATAGCTAATTGTTATTCTTCAATTTATACCAGAAAATCAAGAGGCACTTCCATTATACTCACAACATGCCTGCAGTGTTCAGTGGTGGGGCTAGCCATAAGAGGGCATAGTTAGCCATGTGTTAGCGGTGTGACTATCCAGTCATAATCGCAGGGCTAGCCCCAAATAGTACTAAACCAGTTGAGGGTGGGAGAGGAATTGGACAGGGAGTGGGCATGGTTAAACATCTCTCCCTTGCCTTGGAGAAAGACAACAAAAAAACAGCAACTTGGGGAAGTAGCAACTTACCTGGAGACTTCGGGATAGACCAAGCAAGGTCCCAGCTATGTTCATAATGCATATTGAAGTGAGGGAGCTGAAACTGCAACTCTCCCTTTTGTGAACAGACCCCTGGTGTCCTTAGCTGTTTAGCTGTATGTCTAACTGCATGTAGAACTAAAGGAAATGTTTTAGGCAGTGGCAGCAATGCCCCACTGTTCCACTTACCAGCAAGTACAACCAATTTGTAAAACAGTATTTCAGCTATTTCACCGTATGCCAACTGATTTTAAAATATATCTTACTTTTTGGTACTTGTTTTTGCATTTGTTGATTTTTTTTGAAAGGGTTATATTTCCAATCTGTTAATATAGAGGCCACTATGAAACATTTATACTGGTCACAATAGATTAAAATTCAATCTTTATTTTTCTATATATATATAAACTGTATTTATTTTAATTTTATATTTGTTGATAAATAATATTGTGTATAAAAAGTCTACACACCCCTGTTAAATGCCAGGTTCTTGTGATGTTAAAGAATGAGAAGATAAATCATGTCAGAACTTTTTCCACCTTTAACGCAACCTATAACGTGAACAATTCAATTGCAAAACAAACTGAAATCTTTGAGGGGTAAAAAAAATAAAAACTCACAATAACCTGGTTGCATAAGTAGGGGCTGTGTCTGGTTCCAGAATTAACCAATCACATTCAAACTCATGTTAAATAGAAGTCATTACACACCTGCCATGATTAAAAGTGACTGATTAATCACAAATAAAGTTCAGCTGTTCTAGTAGGATTTACCCGACATTTGCTTAGTTTCATCTCAGAGCAGAAGCCATGGTCCACAGACAGCTTCCAAAGCATCAGAGGGATCTCATTGTTGAAAGATATCAGTTAGGAGAAGGGTACAAAATAATTTCCAAATCATCAAGTGGAGACAACATGTCACAACAGAGACATTACCAAAAACTGGCCAGGGAAGCTTACAAGAGGCCTACTGCAACATTAAAGGAACTGCAGGAATTTCTGGCAATTACTGGCGCTGCATGTGACAACAATCTCCCGTATTCTTCATATGAATGGGCTATGGTGGTGGCAGCATCATGCTTTGGGGCAGTTTTTCTTCGACTGCAACCGGGGCCTTAGTCAGGATGTCCACTATAAATTAATTATTTTTTATAAAAAAGTTCACATGGTATTTTTTTGTTTTTCATGACATTGCTCAGTAATGCAAAAATTACTTCTGTATGAACCCCCCGCGATCACGGTTACTGTGGGCTTCTGCCACGGTTAAAGATGGCCGTGGCCGTGGCAGGGCCGTTTTGTTTTGATTTAGGGCGGCGTGGGAGGCAACTGCCGCCCTACCCTGCGAGTCCCTGTAATCCCGCGCACTCCCACAAAGCTACCTTCACATTAAATTTCAGAGGTGGTCTTAGCCAGGGGTGGAATTACTGGGACCCACAGGTATATTGTGTGACCGCCCGCTCCCTCCCAAAACACACGGAATACTGCCTGCAACCGATAACTTTTTGACGGGTCCCGCGCGACCTGCATCCCGATGCAGTCCTCTACTTCAAACTATCTGGGTTTGGCCCTTCAAAATGCATAATGGAGTTGATCAGTTTAAACTACTACTCCCCAGTAAACCCACTTGTCAGTTATCATTTTACTTCCAATATATCCCTTTAAAACTGGAATCACTACCAGGTAGGCTGCAACCTTGCCGTGAGTGACAAGGTTTATAAAGTCACTCACAGTAAGCAGGAGGAGAAACAGGTAACGAAAGCTGAGGTCATATATAACTATAAGGTCGCAGTAGCTAGGGGTGGTAACCACAGGGACTGGGCAGACTGGAGCAATGGCCTAAACAAGCCAAGGTCGGAAGCAAGAATGTCACAGTAGCTGTGGTCAAGAATGGGAAAAGTAACAGAAGCTAGGGAAAAGGGGTCAGGGAGCAGGAACAGGTTCCAAGATGCTGAGTTCCAATACAGAATAAGCGAACTGAGCAATTGTGAAAAGAGCACCATGCATCTGTGTGTTCTCAGAAAATGAGTTTGTTGAGCCTTTAAGAATAACATATCTAATTAATATCTAATTATCATTAGCATTGGTCACCACATTGGAGTAGTCTACAAAATACAGCTTGGTACAAAATGCATTAAAAACGTCATTGAGTTTGTGGAGATGGCTGTTAGAATTATATAACTCTAATCGTAGTATCATGGTGTATTTACTTTTTTGTTTAAAAAGGTTCATTACCATGAGCAAATGCAATACAATGCAAGCATGAACTGAGTCCTTTGTTTTCTGCCTACCATGACATATGAGTTCTTAACCATGTCATGAAATGTATTTGCTGGGTCATAATACATGCTCAAGTAAAAATGAAATCTCTTTTCCTTGTCTACTTTAGTTCATGTTCATTTTACATCAAGTATAATTCTACACATTAAGTAAATCATAATACTATAATATTTTACTTCTATAAATAAGAGAATCATGCAGATGGCAAAAAAAATAAAAATATTGGAAGGTGAACAGACCTGGATCTGCTTTCTTTATTTATACACAAAATTATTGATTCCAGATGGCAGGTAAAAAGCTTTGGCAGATGTCCCATCCCATAATAGAGATTACTGTATTCACCTAGGATGCCAATGAAATGCTATGGAGTGAAGATTGTGCAATGGTGGAGGGGATGCTGGATAATAGTTGTAAAGGAAACATCATTACTATTATATCCATATTCATTATTAATGGGATATTAAATTTGGAAAAGAAATGCAACCCAATGCAAATATGTATAAATGGGTAAAAGCAATTGTAATACTTACCCCGTTGTGAATTACGTTGAAGTGCTAGCATTACTTAACTAGCCTCTTCATAACCTCACTTAACCTTCAATCAGTTTAATTCAACATCTGCAAGGTGCCCGTACACATACATTGATGTTCATCACCACCAGTGCTGCAAAAGCACCGTGCTGGAGCCCTCCTGAGGCAGATTGAACTGTCTGCCGCTGAAGCAGGATGGGGAGATCATTGATTGAAGTTAGAGGAATGGAATTGTTGCTCCTACAGGCCTCTGTTTCAACGCTCCTTTACGCCATGCTCTGGCTATTGATGGAGAGGTATATGAAGGAGAGAGGGGAGAGAGAAATAAAACAGAGAAAAAGAGAGAGGAGACAGAAAAGAGAACATTGAACACTGAAAGAAAGGACAGGGAGAGAGCTGGTTCAAGTGTGAAGGGAAGTTTGCAGGTAAAGGAAAGTATGTCATGTAAGGACAAATGTATGGTAAGATGTTTGTGTGTAAAAGTAAGCATAAGAACATGCGTATGAATAAGCATGGGTAACAGCAAATGTACCAAACTGTTGGTTTGGCCCTTCTTAATGTTCCTCCTATATTCCTGATGATGTTTCTTTTTTGCTGCCTAAGGATGGCCCTGTTTCACTTGCATTGAGAACTCCTTTGACCGCATGTTTTAGGTTCACAGCAAGGGCTTCCAAATGTGAATACCACACCTCAAATCAACTACAGAATTTTTACCTGCTTAACTGATTAAGAAATAATGAAGGAATAGCATACACATATCCATGAAACATGGATACATTTGCTGTTGCACGGATAAAGAGTGTAAATTTGCTGTCCCCTCAAAATAACACACAGCCATTAACACCTTAATGACAAGACTGTTTCTTACTCGTAGTACATTTTGGGACAATGGTTCTTAACATTTTTCAGTGTAATTGTCTTCTCTCATTTTGTGCACCCACACACATTATATATTGTTTTTTTATTTCAGGACAAACAGGACTTTCTTTAGATACCACTATTTTTATCATATCATCTAATTTACTATAAACAATGATAAAATATGGTTATTTTTTTTTGTTAAAAACGACTCACTTTTTCAAAAATCTTTAACTCATCTGCAAAAACGAATGAAAAAAACTGCTAAACAGATTCTATTCTACGTTATGGGGCAGTAAGTACCAATAGCGTTTTGCTATTTCAAAACCATTTTTTCCCCAAAGCTGGTCATTCTGGCCCCTTGTGCTATTTTGGGTATCTTTGAAGCCTGCCAATGTAGTTTACCCCATCAAACCCTATATTTTTAAAAACTACACACCACAAGGTATTTGAAATGCTGGTATTTTTATCCATTTTCATGCACTAGTTCTACCATCAATCATGGTCTGGGCCTGCATGAATGCTGCTGGCACTGGGGAGCTACAGTTCATTGAGGGAACCATGAATGCCAACATGTTCTGTGACATACTGAAGCAGAGCATGATCCCCTCCCTTGGAAGACTCGGCTACAGGGCAGTATTACAGCATGATAACGAGCCCAATCACACCTCCAAGATGACCACTGCCTAGCTAAAGAAGCTGAGGGTAAAGGTGATGGACCGGCCAAGCATGTCTCCAGACCTAAACCCTATTGAGCATCCGTGGGGCATCCTCAAACAGAAGGCAGGGGAGTGCAAGGTCTGTAACATCCACCAGCTTCGTGATGTCGTCAGGGAAGAGTGTGAGGAGGACTCCAGTGGCAACTTGTGAAGCTCTGGTGAACTCCATGCCCCAGGGGGTTAAGGCAGTGTTGGAAAATAATGGTGGCCACAAAAAATAGACACTTTGGGCTCAATTTGGAGATTTCCACTTAGGGGTGTACTCCCTTTTGTGGCCAAGGTTTAGACATTAATGGCTGTGTGTTGAGTTATTTTGAGTGGACAGCAAATTTATACAGGCTGTACACTCAGTACTTTACATTGTAGCAGAGTGTCATTTCTTCAGTGTTGTCACATGAAAAGATATAATAAAATATTTACAAAAATGTGAAGGGTGTACTCACTTTTGTGAGATACTGTGTATATATTATATATACATACATATATACACAGACACCATTATTTTATGAAAAATATCTAAAAATGCACGGAAAATCAGGGTAAAAACATAACTTTTTTACTTACCTACGCTGCCTTGTGCTTCCTTAGCCTGGGACACATATTTTCCCCGGTTTCCCAGTCACTAGCCGATACTCAGTGTAGGGTATAAACCAAAACAAAGACTGATTTATTTCTCACACAAGAGGCTGGATATATCCAGCGAAACACATATTAACATAAAATAAAATATTGGGATACAAACCGCCCCCTTAATCTGCCTCCCAGAGACAACAGGGGCAATAACGGGATTAACAATACAATAGGATCCCAACCTCCACTATCACTGGCCCAAATCAGTTCTAGGGATGGCCAGGGTAAATGTCTGTAGTGAAGGAACGGGGGGATGACTTATACAACATATGAATGCCCCATGGGGTGAGGGGGTCTGATATTAAACTAAAGCAATGGTGGTCACTCCCTGCTTGCACATTCTGGCTGTCTGCCAGAGATAATCATTTTAACAGATGACGGGATGATATACTGCTGGGGGTAGCCACAGAAGTCTTTACAAAGTCAGGGCCCATAGTCAATAGGGAGGAGGCTGGCAGTCAGGCCTCTCCAGTAGGCCCCAGTGATGGAGGTTTCCATCACATTTCTCCGCCTTCCAAATGGGACTGACGCAGGAGGAGACCTCAAACAGGTTAACTCCGTAGTCAGTCAGTTCATTTGGCCCATCAATGCCCTCCCAAAACTGGTGCCTCAAACAATCTGCCCCTCCAAGAGCAGTACTCATCTGCCTGACCTCTGCCTTTCCCGAAAAATATAACTGCCGCTGGAGAGAATTGCCAACTGCACCTCCTCTCTGAAGTCTTCTCAGCTGTTGGGGACACGACAGGGTGGCGGGGGCTCCTTCAATCCAGGGTTGGGGATCTGAGCCAGTTGCCCAGCATTTCTGGGGACCACAGGTGGTGACCACAGTCTCATCCGCCTGTATGGGATACATGTCCCCCAGTGCTGGTTTTGTACCATCCTCTGGTTTAGGGACGTCTGGTGAGGGAGCTTCATGGTCAGACTCAGGAACAAGGGGCAGGGTTGGGTAGAGACCAGCAGCATTCTGCCCTGATGGCAGCACTTCTGCTGGGGAGTGGGGATCTGGGCCTACTGCCCAACATTCTGAGGACTCAGGTGTGGAGCCCTCAGGTGTGGGGCTGCCTGATTGGACCTTACATGGTTGCTGTGGTCAGGCTCCGGCAACAGGGATGGCAGCAGGCAGAGGCCAGGGGCACTAGTGGAGACCACAGTCCCATCCACTAGACCCAGAAAACTCTCTCCGTTTGCCTGGGAAGGGAAGCCAATTGCATGCCCACCCGGACCAACATCCTCAGTTGTAAAATCAATTAAATCCATAATCTCTGAATCCGGTTGTGGTCAAAACTCACATAGCTCTGGTATTAGATCTGGGTTAGCTGTCCAGTATCCCTTTGATTCAGGGGTGTAGACCGCAGTCCCATCCACCCCTCATGGGTCAACATCCTCAGGTGACCACTCAGTAAAATCCATAAAAAACAGTCACTGGGGCCTACTGTTGAACACGGTCAAACAGCTCTCGATATAACTGTTCTAGTTCCCATTCTTGTGTGACCAAATAATCCAGGTCAGTCCACCGCTCGGGCACATATGGGATATCGTTCGCATTTTGCTCCTGGAGGTCTTCCCCCCAACACTCCGATGCATTACTGAAGTCCCTCCAGTTGGTACTCCCTTACAAATTTTCCCACGTCCGAGTAGAACCAGGGCATAGTCCAATTGTAAGGGACAGAGCTGTCCCACTTTTCCCACTTGAGCTGCCTCCACAGGGGCAGTAGGAAGAAGCGAGACATGGAGTTTCCAAGAGAGCCTTTCGCTACGTCTGAGAGTCCTGCGCATGCAGTTGCACACAAAGAAGGTCCTCAGCATGGTAGGGATGTCAGGTACACCTTTGCCTCCCTTGGCAGGTTCCTTGTACATCACTGTGCGCTTTACTCTGTCAATTTTGGAGCCCCAGATGAAGTGAAAAACTGCTTGGTTGATGGCTCAGTGAATGGTGACCAGCAAGGGCCAGGCCTGCGCCATGTACTGCAGCACGGGAAGAATCTCATTGCACAGCAACAGCACTTTCTCTTTGATGGTAAGGTCTCTGAGGTTTCACAGCCCAAATTTCTGCTTTACTTTATTGAGTCTCTCCTCCCAGCTATTCAGGGCCGTGCTGTCTCTGCAGAACCAGACTCCCAGGATCTTTAGGAAGTCGGTTTTGATGGGAAATAAGATCGGGTCAGATGTCAGGTTCCACTGCCCGAACAGCATGGTCTCAGACTTCCTGCAGTTGACCTTTGCGCCTGAAGCATGGCTGAAGTCCTCGCACGTCTAAACGACCGGCAATCTGCGCAGAAGATGGTCACGTCATCCATGTAGAGCAAGCACTTTATCTCCTACTTGTCTCTGCCCGGCTCTTGTCTCTGGTGATCCCTCTGATCTCTGGATTCCGTCTGATGCACTCAGCGAAGAGCTCTATGCAACAGACAAAAAGAAGAGGGGAGAGAGGGCAGCCTTGTCTGACCCCAGAGAGGATAGGAAAGGGGTCAGTCTTCCAGCCGTTCACCAGCACCGAGCTGCGGATATCAAGGTACATCAGGTTAGCATAAGAACAGAATATCTCCCCAGCCCAAACCTCGCAGTACCTGACCCATTTACCATGAGACAGTCGATCAAATGCCTTCTCTTGGTCTAGGGTGACCAGAGCGGCGCGGACGTTGCGGTCCTTGTGAGGTCCTTGATGAGGACCAGGCTGTCCGCGATTCGGCGCCCGGGATGCCGGAGGTCTGGTTGGGGTGGACAATCTGCCCGATTACTTTCTTTAATCTGGTGGCTTGTACCTTGGCAAGGATCTTTTAGTACACATTCAGGAGAAAGATGGGACGCCAATTTTTAAGGTCACATCCCCTTCCGCTTATATAAGATCGTTCCTTCTCTCAGCGTGGGGGGCATCCTGCCCTCCACCACCATCTCCCTCTACAGGTCGAGGAGGTCCGGGCCAATGAGGTCCCACAGCATTGTAGATAACTCGGCTGGGAGACTGTCAATGCCGGGTGTCCTGCCCTTCCTGAAGGATTTGGAGGCAGAGTGCAGCTCCTCCAGCACCAAGGGGGCGTCAATGGCCGCACGACCTGCGGGATCAATGGTGTTAGTGATACCTGACAGGAACCGTTCAGCAGCATCCGGGTCTTGACCCCATTAGTTGGAAGTAAAAAGAAGGTTAGCTTAAACAGAGGCACTAGTTACCGCCTCCTCCCCCTGGTGGGGGATGATCTTCGCCACCGTGGTCGATGGGGTTCACAGGGGTCCATATGGCCTCGTCTAACAGTTGTTCCAGGAGGGTGACTCGTGCGTCGAGGTCCAGCTGGTTGAGGCTCAGTGCCTCAGTCTCGGTGGCTGGCCATCTTTTCTAGCGTCTCGTCTTCATTAACGGGCTCAGGAGGAATGGTGAGGGCTGGTGGTGGCGCCCTCCTCTGGACAGAGATCCTGGAGGGGCTTGTCTCAGTCTCGCTGTCCTCTTCCGCCTCCTTTTTACCGCTACGTTTTCATTTTCTGGCTCCCTTTGGCGGCTTCTCCAGCGGAAACAAGAGGGGGGAAAAGGCTCGGGGTCTGGAGCTGGGGACGGGGTTAGAGCTGCTGCAAAGGGAGGGGAGGGAGGGTCAGAGGTCAACACAGGGGAGGGATGGTGCTGCCTCTGGGAGGGAGAGCCTTGACAGCTGGCAGGGCCACGACAGTCTTGGCAGGGGGACTTCTTTCTTACCTTTCCTGGTGGCCGCTTTCGGGGGTTGCCAGAGGGAGTGTCTGCGGTGCCGGTACCTTGGTCAGGGCCATTGAGGGGACCTTGGCTGCTACCGCTGCGTATGACCTCAATCTTTGCAGTGCCTGCAGTACTTCTGTTGGCATTTTTCTGCCATGTGGCCCAGTTGACTGCATCGTCTGCAGGTCATGGGTTGGCTGGGTTAGAAGAGCATGTTTGTAGAGTTTCCCAGGGCAAAGCTCAAAGCTCTGGGGCAGGTGTTGAAGCCCGTCTGGTGAGGTGGAGTCTGCCCTCAGACGGATCACGAGGGACCATCTCCCTGTCCAGAAGCTGTATTGGTTGAGGATCTTGGTCAGTTCACGTACGGTGTGGCAGTATCTTCCCAGGAAAGTTGGCACGTCTTTTCCTGGGGTGTGGGGGTTCCGCATTGAGACCGTCACGGGTCTCTCCTCCCTGTGGATGAGGCTGTTCCCATAGAAGCTGACCTGAAGGCTTCCCAGAACCTTTTGCAGACAGCCGCTGAAATGAACGTTACGTAGAACATTCCCTTCAAGAACGACTGGACTCTCAGGGTCTCTGCCGGGGTGAAGCCTGCTCCCTCATGTACTACCTTCTTACTGATGGTGTCCACGTCCAGGTCAGGGGTGCGGCCCTCCACTTTTTTTTTTTTTAACTTCAGGACCACCATCTGCCTCATCCAGTTCTCCAGGGGTGGTGGGCTCCCTGGGGTCACAGCGGCCCGGACTTGACTTCCGGTGGCCGGGCTGGGTCTCGGGGCTTCGGAGGTCTGGTTATTGGCTTGGTAAGACATATGAATGGTATCTTAGCCCTTATTCCTGCAGATCAACCACAAAAATTAATAGTTTATTTTTTGTTAGCTTATGTTTCTTGATGTATTATAACTACTCCCTGATGAAGTCAGTATACGACGAAACGCGTTGGACTTTTTTTTAAAGCATTAAGTGTTTTCAATGGGCTATTGTAAAAGAGCCTTTGGAAGATAACCGTTTTTTAAAACTTTGAGGTGGTTTTAAAAATTCCAGCAAAAGGCGCAGTACCTACTACAATCTTGTGAGTGTGGCACAACTAGTGGGGGCTATTTTAAACCTTTTAAACGTTATTGCACCATTTATGGTTTTCATTCTTTTTACAGAGTACTTTTAAAGCTGTTGTAAAGGGGCTTTTTGAAGGAGGAGTCCTTGGGGAAGTTACCACATATGTGTTCCAATGAATGAATAGAAGGGTTAAAAAGCTAAGTACCCTGTTTTTATATTATCTTTCATTCTTGTAAAACACAGTTACAATCTGATTGATATTTGACCTGGAGATAACTTTAGGAAGAAATGAGGGTTTCAAATAAAGTATAACCTTGTCTTGATGGAAAACATTGTCTTGATGCCAATGTTAAGGCATTCAGCAACACTGAGATCAACATCAGGGGCCATATCTGGCCCCTCCCCGGGGAAGCCATACGCTGTATTAACGGTCACCGTTAAGCTTCAATGGTGCCTCTGAAATGCCTCGATAGTGAGGCACTCAGCAACACCGAACACCCACCCCAGGATGCACTGTGACCGATCTCTTGAGATTTCGCCACTCGCAAGATGGCGGCATGCTATAAAAAATAACCAAATTTCCAAGAGGGTCTCTCCAGACCCTCCTGAGAACTCTGGCTCCACTTGCAGGTTGAATACAGGTACTGCGTTCAACAATGCAAGTCAATGGAGCCTAGCTTTCTAATCACAATGTGATTAGTAAAATATTAGAAAAATAATAAATAAAAATAGCTAAGAAAAAAATGATGCAGTAATATCACCATCAGTGAAACCATCCAGTTCCACAAAATGTAAAAAAAAGTCCAAAACAAAATTAAGTTCCAGTGCTAAAATTTGTGCTGTATCTTCAAAAAAAATCCTGACATGGAAAGAGTTAAATACTAGCATTTCAAATACCCAAGGGGTATCTGCTTTATAAAAAAAAAAAAGAAAGAGAATGGTTTGATGGGGTATATTGAAGTGCCTGGGTTCACACATAGGCACCGACAAACCCATGCATGGTTGATGGTTGGTATTACTGTACTTGGGAATTGTTGCTGAACACATATTGGCAAAGGCTGCATGAAAAGGGTTAAAATACCAGCATTTGAAATAACTTGGGGTGTCTAGTTTTCTCAAAGTTCCAAGTTAAAAAAACAAAAACGTGCAATTGCCAAACGTGACATTTTACCTCCCAAACAACCCGACAAACCCATGCATGGGGGTACTGTACTCGTGAGATGTTGCTGAACACATATTGGGGTGTTTGGCTGTGACATATACCAGGAGCTGTAGATCCATACCTGTAGTACAATTTGTGTGATAAAAAACACAAAATAAATTACTACCACATTGCTTGACAAAGGGTGGTAGTAGAATTAGTGCATGAAAAGGGTTAAAATATCAACATTTGAAATACCTTGAAGTGTATACGGTTTGATGGGGTAAATTGCATTGGTCGGTTTCAAAGATACCCGAAATAGCAGATGGGGCAGAATTACCAGATTTGGAAAAATGGTTTTGAAACGGCAAAGGTTACTTGTACTTATTGCAGAAAAAAAAGCATAAAAACATTAGGTATTTCTAAACTCAGGACACGTAGTAGAATCTATTTAGCAGGTTTTTTTCATTAGTTTTTTAGATGAGTAAAATATTTTTCAAATAAAAGTGAGTGTATTTTTTTCCAATTTTTCATTTAGGAAATAAGATGATATGATCAAAATAGTATCTGAAGAAAGCCCTTCTTGTCCTTAAGAAAAAAGGGTACAGAAAAATAAAAAACAGCCTGGTCATTAAGGGGTTAAATATGAATGTGTATCACTGTTTCTAAACAAGATCTTTTAAAATGTGGTATGCTGGGAGTCCCAATGGTTGGCTGCAGTATCTGGAGAGACACTCTGGAAACTCTTATTTTGAAAGGGAGCTGCCATGTTGTTAGAGGCAGTATATCTCTTCCAGGTGGCAGTGTGAAACACTCCTAGAAACAAACAGGACACCTGACTTTTTGTGTTGCCAAATGCTCCGATAGAGTACTTTTTTTTATCCCCTGGCAATTGTTGTCTCTAATACGGAGGCATATAACACTCCACAACACACACAATGGATACATGGACTACATGTTTGTTTACAGCCTGTTCATAAGTTCATGTGAAACAGTTTAAAGTTTGATTCTGCTTAAAATGCAAATAAATATTACAGCCATGTATACTTTTTCCGATTCGAGACTTTACTTCATCAACAGTCCTTTTAAATCTCACCAAAAACTCCATGTAATGGGATTTTACTACATTGCTTCCCATTTGTTTATTCCATTTGCATCCCTATTGACACACCGGTATTAAAGGTGTGCCATGATGTCCCTTAGGATGTACCGGCACATATAGTCTTTTTTATGCAGCGGCAGGGACAAAGTTTCTTATCTAGTAGAGGTTTTTTGTTTTTAACAAAATAGCACTATTTTTTGTGTGTTTCTATGGTTTCAAAAGAAAACCTTACATGTGCTGAAAAAAAGATGTATAATTTGTGTGGGTACCTGAAACACGGAAAAGAGGTGTCTTGATTAAAGCAACCTATTGTAAAAATGCCAATTCAAATCTAATATTTACGGTACTAATTACCCTCGGTGATGCCCTGCTATATCGGATGTGCTAAATTACAGAGCGCCAAAGTCATATTTTACTCCTCTCAGTGCGTGTGGACCACCAAAACTACAATAAACTACCAACACAGCCCATGAGAAAACATGTATTTCTATTAATATTTCTATCTATTGCCGCATTTATAAATTAATATTTCTATGAATACTAGCGTGTGTGAGGCTATGGCCCTGTCGCGGTAAAGACGCGATTTCCTTGGGTGTCATGTAACAGACTGATACCGTATACGTGGTGCAGCTGGTACTCGGGGTGCATGCTCAGTCTAATGCTATGTGATACATTAAGTACCTCAGTGAAAGCCGAGCCGCCCTCCCAAGCCATTGAAACTAAACCTGCCGCGATTCTCACACACCTACGACTACTCTCAGTCACAGCAGCACTGCTTCCCACGCCTCTCCCCTCACGACAGTTCAACGCACATCCCAGCTTCCTCCCGCCAGCCAGCCAGCCAGGATGGCAGCGTATCCACCAACCTGGCCCCGCCCTCAGAACCCAGAGAATCCCTTTCGACTCCGCCCCCTAACGACCCCGCCCCTGCACTGCGGCGTCACCGCCTGCTGACGTGTACGCGCGCTGCCAGCCCACCCTGAATCGCTGCGCGCGCCGTCGTCTGATAGAGGGAAAGCTGCGCGCCCCCGCAGCCTAAGTGTCGGCTGTCGGAGGCGGCGAGTTCTCCGGATCGGTGTGGAGTGCAAGTCCTCCCCGGACCCTCCTCCTGTCGCTTGCGATGTGATGATCCGAGCAGCGACCAAAAGGACAGTCATGTGTAGCCGGGAAACGGCAGGGATGATAAAGAGGCGGCAGCAGCAGCACCGGGTACCCGGCTGGTGGGCGTCTGGTTTCTGCCGTGGTTGGAGTAGGTGCCCCGGCGTGTGTCTAGCGCTGCTTCTCGTCTTATTGCTGCTTCTCCCCCCGGTTTCGGTGTGTACGGTGTGCGAAGCGGACGGAGGTGGCCCACGGAGAAGGCGGGATTCCCCGGCGCTGCTGGCAGGTACTGGGCTTTGTGGGCAGTGTCTGTACTGTGTTCAGGTATCTGACAGGGGCAGCCCGGCTGTTACCGGGGGGCCCGCGGCTAGCAGTAGATGAATGGGGACCGGAACTCTGTGGCAGTCAACGGTAGGTGTTCTCGGTATGAAGGGTTAACAGCATCCCTCCGGCAAGGAGCTGGCCTTCCTCCCACTGCAGAGCTTGACTTCCTTTAACTGCCCAGCCAGGAAGGCGCTTCTTCCTATGTGACCCCCAGTCTCCTGCCTCTCCCTGCTTTTATAAAAATGAATGACCCCCCGCCCCATCCTGCGGGTAGAGTTTAACGAACCCAGCGTTCTGTAATTATCCGAATAACGAGTATAATGTTGAGCCGGGGTCCTGATTTCGTACTAATGACCATTACCGAGAGCTTCATATAAACAGAACCGTTCGGCCCATCTAGCTGCCTCACTGACCGAGCTGTGATCGTTGCTCGGTCTTAGATTTAGGTTAGATTTATGCCTGTACCGTGTACGTTTAAATACCCTCGCTGTATTATCCTCTACCACTTATGCTGAGTGGCTTTTCCACTTACTCTCTTAGTAAAGTAAAACCTCCCTACATTACATGTAAGCCTCTGACCCTCTACTTTTGGATTATGATCTCTTGTTCTAACATTTCCCCTCTTTTGAAATAAACTCCCCTCCTGTACTTTGTTAAATCCCTATAAGTATGTAAATGTTTGTGTGTCGCCTCTCTGTCTTTTCTATAAGCTACATATTCAGATCCCTTTCTTGATAATTTGTATCCTGCAAACCATTTCCCATTTTTGTCGCCCTCCTCTGAGCTCTCTCCAATCTATCAATATCCTTCTGGAGATGGGGTTCCCCCAAACGGCACACAATACTCTAGGTGAGGTCTGAGCCCCAGAACCACCTCCCTCTTCCTGCTACTAATGCCTCTCGCTCTACAACCCAGCACCCTGCTTGCTTCTTCCAAATCTTTATTGCATTGCCTGCTTACCTTTAAGTCATCAGAAATAATTGCTCAGAACAATGTCTCCAGCACTATATGCTACCTCTTATCACATTGTGCCGTTTTAACCCTGTTGGAGATCTTATTCTGCACATTTCTCTGCATTATTTGGCTACATGCTGTCCCTCAGGGACCAATCAGCAGTTCCCTTTTTTTGACATTTAACTTGATGATGCTGTCTGGTAGATTAGACGATGACGTTCGTTCTAATGTTTCAGTATTTTTACGTAATGATGACTGGTTGATTTTGTTATCAGTGTTATTTTTCGGCATGTGAGTGCTGGACGTACTATCACTCTTTAGTCTTATCTGTATATGATTTTTTTGGGAGTTCAATTTTAAACCAGTGAAAATCTGTAAATAAACTAGGCGAAAATGATAAATATTTTTCTTTGCTGTGTTAGTGTTAAAGTCCTTTTGTATGATATGACAAATAGTTTGTTGCTAACCAATTGTGATTTATTACCTTTGGGCTCCATTGCGGCTTTAAAGAAGAAAACCTACAGGGGAGTCCCCCCTCCCCCACCTACTAAGTAGACTATCGAAGAGGAAGAAATACATGTGTGGGATGTAGTAATGGGCAAACATCACATCACGTTCCATATAGCAGGTCAGGTACCTGAAAATCCATGGTTGTTTTTGTCCTATACAGTTGCGCCTACCTAGCTCGCTAGCAGTATTGCAGTGATTTCCAGTGTGTGGATAGGCTCCTCATACAGTATCTGCAGTGCTCTGCAGGTATCTGCACAGAGGGTAGCCGGGAATACTTCTTTTAAGGCATTCCCTCTGCCATCTGTGTCATTCTTGGTGGTAATTGTCAGCATCCTCCTGCTTGCAGAGGAATGAGGAAGCTGCATGCGGAGGGGCTTAAGCAAATGATTAGGTTTCAGTGAAAGCTGTGAGCAGGCAGCGTTAACCCCCTGCGCTCCTAGTGTGTATATCTGGCTTCCTTTGTCTATGCATCCAGACCGCTTCAAGTCGGAAATGCAGAATAAAAATATTGTGGGAGGGGGGGATCAACTTGCTTATACGGTTCCTCTGTCTGTGAAATAATAATTTCGGGGGGGGGGGGGATCCTGATGACTGGGCCAGTCCATTGGTAGCTAATAACGTTGCATTATTTCCATTTTTATAGACAAATCTCATTTCAGGAGCAAACTGGTGAAAATGTGCAATCACCGTAGCAAGCGATGGAATGCTCTGTGTATTATTCCACTTTTGCCAAAAGACCCATAGGGGGTTGTTATGTATACAAATCGTTTCTGGGGATGTCTAAGAAGTAGTCTTGTCCTAGCAACTGATTGGAGCATTCCTTTGGTTGCCATGGTGATATTATTCCCTTTTTAAAGGGACAGTTTACTGTCCTTGACACTTCTTATAAAGAGTAAGGACTCTGTGAGCACTTTAATTACCATTTTTCGAAACGATAAAAAATACTTACCTGACCTAGAGGTTTCAGCTCTGTTTCTGCAGCTGCCCTCATCCTCCTGATTAGCAGGTTGAAGCAGCGGCAGGAAGGAGATCCCACTGAATAAACCCCATCTTACGACATTCCCTGAGCCAGTTCTAGAGCTGGCTAGGTGTAAGCACTGTTTATTACATGCATGTATATGTGTTTGACTGAACATACCTGCTGCTGAATGGGGACCCTGTGTGCATATGAGGGCTGGAGTGTCCCTTTAAACTTTGCACCAGAATCCCATTTTGACCAATGATAATTCATAATTAGACAAAATAGACAAAGTGCACAAACGCGCTAAAGTGAAGTCTATAGAATGTTGGCTATGACTGTAACTATAAATGAATGCAGTTTAATTATTTGAGTATTAATACTGCTTAATTAAGTAGACTGGTCAACAGGCCATCACTGCGGCCTGCCTCAGCTATGCCCAGCTATAGGTGGCTAGCCATTCTGGGTCTTGGAGTAAGTGTGGCCCCCCCCCCGAGGAATAGTGGCCAATAGATTTAAACATAGAAAGGTGAAATGCAGTCACCAACCAGAAAGGTGTCTACTGTTTAAATGGCGAGTTACGTGGCATGGTTACTCGGGCGTGGGACACAACTGCCAGCTGTGTACAACAATACATTAGAACTGTGATAGAATGCAATAATACAATAGCAGATATATTTAAACAGAAAAAATACATTAACAGGACCCAGAACAGATCTGAAAGATTTAATTTGCAGTCTATAACGAACACAATCTTAGGTATGCGCTGTGCTAGTAAAGTTATTTTTCTAAATTATTCCATAAATCCACTTTATAAGATTTATTGTATACCTCTAGGGGTGTGGCCTATTATTGGATTTTGAAAAGGAGCTATTGTCTTCAAATACCTTAGCAGAAACAAATTAATGTAATCTTCTAATAGCTTATACTTTTTGTTGTTTATTTTACAGTCAGGGTATTTGACATAATGGGAGATGTTTAATTCGTTTAATTTAAAAGTACGGCATTTTCTCAATTTCCTGAATTCAGTTTGCGTAAAAGCTGTGTGCATTGCAGTTTCAGTTTAAGTAACAGGGAGAAAAGGAGCAGACTGACTTGCCAGACAGGATCTTCTTGTGTTTAAAAATGTTACCTGTTTTGACTTTGAATATGGTTGTTATTTCTTTCCGTTTTGCTCCCATTATTTTCCACTGCTGATGTGTGTTTTGAGTGTTTTATGTACGTTGTGTCATTAGAACACTATCTTGGAGAGAGAAACATATTTTTCATTGTTTTTAGTACATTTTCATGCAACTTCTCTTATCCATTTGACTTATAGAGACTGTTCTTGGTGGTGATCATTATTGGTATGCTTTAGAGAAGGCAGATTTAACTATCGATTTTTAGAAACCTAGTAGAAACCATGTGGCTTTCTGTTAACCACAAAACTTTCCTGTAACCTGAAGCTAAGTCTTGGACATTCAGATCATGAAACTTTTCATGTAGATGGAGTGGAGGACTAAATGTATGGTCGTAGACTTGCATGTTCAGAGGGGAGATCAAGCTGACAGGTTGCTCATCTTTTGCAAAACTGGGTAAGGATTTCTCTTTTGGGTAATCATGGCTCTCTACTGTGCCTCCTCTAAGATCAGTACAGCAGATCCTGTTTAATATGCTGTATGTGGCCCAGCGTGTCCTTCTAAGGTGGACCCTTGGTTTCCCTCCCACTTTAATGAACACCATGACAACTTTTTAAGAGAACGGGAATTCTTGTAGGGAAATGGGGGAGATGAGATATCAGAAGGAGGAGAAGATAAAGAAAAAAAAGATAGGAGAGAGGTAAAGAGAGAGAAGGGGGAAATGGAAGTGTTAAACATTTCTCTTCTCGTATTTTAAGCAAGCAAAGATCAGTGTCGGCAACACATGGGTTCTACCTGAGAATCCACTAAACACTAATCTAGATTATGTAGAGGACAATCATCCTAATTGAGTTTCCCTAACTTCTTCCACATCAATATTTCTGATTTGGTATTTTATTAGATGCCGATGAAGTTTTGAGGATCAATCTTGGACAACTTGATACTTTTAATATTTAAGATAATTCTTTTATAATTCAAAATAATCTAACATACCACTGTAAATGGCTGCGTGTATATCTGTTGGTAAAACTAAATTTAAAGTTTGAAGCTTTGCTGTCATTGTCAAAACGTTCCATTAGAGTGGGCAGGGATGTTTGTGAATTAGTGAATACTGTCAGAATGTTGTCTGTAAATAAACCAAGGTCTACCTGTATTTGTTTGGCATAGGAAGCCCTGTTACCTCAGAATCTGTCCATGTCGCTGTAGTGCCGGTGTATATATACCGTACCGTATTGCTGATATGGGCACCATTTCCTTGAACTGTTGGAAATCACCAGGGCTACATTTGATGACATGCTCAGAATCCAATACTCCCTAATTTTGCTCTTAAAAATGACCAATGATGTGTACCAACACATTTCTGCCTCAGAACAAAGTAGCTGTAACAGTGGTTGGCTTCTTTCATAATGTTTATGATTTTGTGGGTATTATCCTATTGTTGGTGGCCTGGTTCAAAACCCTCTTAATCTGGATTTAGCGGTTCTGGTAAAATTTGGCCTATTCTGTTATGTTTGCAAGTATGTTTCCTTGCGGCATCCTTCTTTCTGTTCTTCGAATATTTTTTTTTGGTCATTTCTAATATTTTTAAATGTTATTTAGTAAGACCCACAGTGTGCCAGACGTTCATTTAAGAATAGTGTAGGCTTCTGCTTGCGTTTGGCAGTCACTCTTAGTGCTCTTGTACCACCTTCAAGGATATAATTTCTAATCTCTCTGATACTTAAAGGGACAGTAATGTCTTTTTTTTATACCAGAAACAGTGAAACACAAACAATATCTTTACTGATCCTTGTCTTGAGTTTACTTCCTGATATCAGGTGGGAACAGAGGGTATTTGCATACTGGTTGGGAGATCATGTTCAGCCCGCATGTGCTTCTGCTGTATTAGCCAGCAATGATGGTGCGCAGAGATAAGCTTAAAGGATCTGCTAATTATATATATATATATATATATATATATATATATATATATTATATATACACACACACTGTATATGCCTGATTGGTGCTTGTTGATAACTTGGTTTCTGTAATGAAGATAATTATGCAAATAATGCTGCGTGGTCGATTCATGTAAGGCAACGAGGTAAAGGAATACCTTTTGTGACTTGGAGTTCAGAGGATTGTGAGACTCGAGTGGCATAAGTACTTTTTGATCAGCAGAATGACTTTAATAGCCCTTTGTTATATTTTTTTTCTAGACATTTTACATTTTCTAAACATAGAAGTGCTAAATACACCTAGTAAAATATTTAGAAAACTGCAAAATGTAAAAAAAACCCAAAAACTGTAAAAGTCATTGAGGACATTAAAGGGAAAGCGGGATGTTAAAATATTAAATTACTTAAAACTGTATCAGATAAGAGAACTGGCCGGAGAAGTTTAGTACATGCGGTTATTTATCGCCACTTGTTTCTTTCACAATCTTTTAAGCTTCCTTTTTAGATTAATTTACGGTATCTTTACTGTAAGACAAAAACAGTGATATCCATCTTAGACGTTTTATGAAAACACTTTCTGACTGAATAATATGTTGTTTTTCATGATCCGGAATACTTTTCCAATATTATTACTTAGAATATATAAAGAACTAGGTTTTTGTCACTTATTTATTCTACAGAATTCCTGACTTACTCATTGGTGCCACTGTATCCTTAAGTACATTATTTTGTGGTTGTGCCTCTAGAATGTGACATATTTATCTGCAAAACGGTATCACTACGGTAATACGGTAGTTTAGAATTTTCAAAAAAATGGTTTTACTTGACTGTGATTGCATCATTTTAATGAATTGTGCATGCATGAATCTTGGTGTAGTTACATCACCTCTCAGTAGGTGTACTGTACATGGCAAACAAGCTTATAACTTGAAAGAGCCATGGAATTACATAGCAGTGCTTGAGTTGGCTGCAGTACAGAGCCAGCCAAGCCTGAAGTTCGGAACAAAACCAAAGTGAGTCCCTCTGTGCATCCTTCCAGATGTGTGCGAAGAGCACGTGATGGAGGGTAGCAAGTGCTTAAGCTCCTTCTGGCTCAACTCCAGCTCTTATTCCTGCCAACCCTGTCCTTAGAGCCCACACTGGCTAGCCCTCTGTATGTATGTATGGTATATACTGCGTTCCAGGAACTGGCTCAGACGCTATTTTAGCAGCCAAGTTGTTTGCATTTACTTTGCATTTCACATACACATCTAAAAGTGGCTGCTTGTTCTCTAGCATACATATACCGCTGGCAGTGCATATTATTATGAGATACAGTGTTAGGGTAAATTCTGATCCCCCAAAACAAACTTTGATCAAGATGATCTGTGGTGTCAGAGGAAAGCATGAATGGCCTGGTTTGACATGGAGAATAGGCTTCAGTAGGGTCCCAGTGGATAATTAGATTTAGGCTCTACCTTCAAAGAGCATAAAATCATTTACGCAAGGCCGTTATGAACCAACTGGAAGCCCTTGTCACATATCCTGATTTTGGGATGTAGTGATGGTGAAGGTTTCTTTGGGTAACCTAAATTTTTTTTGTCACTTTAATTTTTTTAATGCTTAAAAAAACAAACAAAAATACAGTAGTTGTGTGTGTGTCTGTATATAGGAAACAAATACACATAGAAGGTATATAACAGTAACACAATAGCACCCTCTTCTTCCTCCTCTGAACGCTGTGTCATTGTACCGCCATCGTCGCCAGCCGTAGCAGTCCGTATGACACGTCTGTACAGTCTGGTGAAGGTAGAGAACGCTATTGTTGCAAACAAGCCCTAATGCATATTACAAAGGTGAGCTTGTGCTAGAAAACATTAGTATAGTTCTTGCACTTCTTAATATACCCGCTTAAGGTGGCAGTCCCATGTCTTTTATAAATGAACAAAATATACAGTGCTGTATGCAGTAATCAGCGTTGGCATTGACAACACCCTGGTTTTATTTTTTGTTTCAATAACCTTTTTATCTTCTACATTGTAAACCCATTCATTTGTTCATTTGTTGTTTTAATACTCTTGAATACTGCTTAGTGAATTTAACGTAAAGCTATTTCTGTTCTAGGGTCAGATATTGTACCGGTGCAGTCCACGTTTTGCTCTTAGGGTTATGTTCTGAAGCACGTGACTTAGTTCTGTCGCAGTAGTATGTTTGAAAGGAAAAGTCATTTTCCATTTTTCATGGTTGGATCGCCTGACTCTTAAATCCGTTTCACAAAACAGGTGGTACCCATGATGTCACTATAAGCCAATGCCAATTAGCCACGTGCCCTACAGAACCGGCCAGTTAGTCTGGCAGCTAGCATCTCTGCAGTCTCTATTGCAAGGCATCTGGCCTGAACCCTCTGTTACTGACTCACAGTAGAAGTAGGGTAAGAAGGGCCGGAAAACTGACTGCCCCACAAAGGAAGAATGCATATTAAAATACTCTGCGGCCCTCCTCCAATTGTCTGACATGTGGGAGCACTTTCTGCACATGCCATCGGGAATCTGAACAGCTGGGAGGCGGGAGAATGAATAAATGCATAATGTGTGTATGTGTGGGGGGGGGGTCAAAAAATATTATTATATGCATTAAAGTGCATGTGATGGCTGGAGTGTCCCTTTAAAACCAAACTGTAAGCTGGACCTTTAAGGCTGCATTGAGTGCTGATAAAATAATTGAATAGCAATGGAGAAAATGAACAGTGATCCTTGTTATAGGGATTAATGTCTATATATCGGTTTTTGTATCATTTATTCTATTCCAAATTAAATTAGAATTAATAGATTTGTATCTGGTATTGAATCCTGCCCTGGTAACCTACATAATGCATTTTCTATGCTAAACATATGTAGCTGTATGTACACAATTAAAATAATTTGCCCTATATACCCCTTTTCACACAGCCCTCAATTTAGATGCACAATAAATGTACAAGCTTGTTCTAAACACAGCATCTCTTCGCACTTTTTAAAGTAGTACTGCTTAAGGTTTTTCTGCAGTGTAATTCATTAGGATCTTTTAAAGTACTGACTTGTGATGAGTAGGCCGTATGTGGGAATGCTTTACCATCTGCTTGGCCCGTTAAGCTGTCTACTATTGGCACAGCACGTTTCATAATATTTGATATCTCATTCCAGTTGCTGAACGCTAAAGCTTCTCTTGTATTCGTGTACTAAATAGCAAAATAATAAAAACTTTTGCTCTTTTTTGGGGGGGGATTAATCATTTGTAAAATGCTTTGAAAAATATTCACAAAAAAGAAATGTGTATATATACATATATATAGTTACAAAATATATTTTTATAGTATCTAGAAATGTGTGCTATTGGACAGCCACAGATTTCGATAATAAACAAGGAATACACATCTCCTTGCAGAAAAAAAACAACTTAAAGCTATGCGGGATTCCATAGAGCGATGGCTTTAACTATTTCTGTTCTGTACTTACCGATCAGTTCAGTTCAGTGCCAGCAGTTTTCTAGCAAATGTATGGAAGATTCTTTAAGTTCCCAATTTTCAGATCTGTGGCACCATACCCCCAAAGACTAATGGCAGCTTGTTGGGCTGGATTGTGAAGGTTTCCCAATTGCAGGTAAATGCTTATTTATGTAAAAAAAAAAAGTGAAATTACACTTCACCTTATTGTGTAGTGATGTAATGTAAAAAAATGCATTTTATTAATATAATTTTAATTACAGACAAATTGCCTCACAAGATAATTTTTTACACATTAGCGGATTAACAAAAAATGAACTTCATTTTTATAAAAAGTGTCATTTATATGAAACGTGATTCATAGTGATTCAGGCTGAGCAAGGAGTGTGTTAGATAAGTGATTTGTATCCCACTCCCACGTGTCATCACATAAACATAATAAAACGAAAAAGATGAGATCAAATATGACTCTTGAACATTCTAAATTAGTGTTTACAACATCTTATGTGTTAAACCGCTCTAAGTATCTACATCACATATTGGCACTTTTTCTTGAGCTCTGTTGGAGTTATGAAACTGTATTCTATACAGTATACACTTTTTGTTGTTTTACTCAAGTTGAAGCGTAATCTGTATTCATTTGTGGGCCTTAAGTGTATATTTGCCCTCAACCAGGAGCAGAAAAGGGCAGTCAGTCTCGACCTCTAATCCACGCCCCCCATTACCATCTGCTTAAACAACTGGTGCACGAACAAATCCAGTCCAAGGAGAACACGGAAAACGCTATTGTTTTCTTGCCATAATTACAGTTTGTACAATGGTTGCCCGCTTTCTAAGATGAACATCTTGCCAAAGTGTGTGAATGTTGCTTAGTTCCTGTCACCGTATAATGCAAATCTTTGATGGAGCCCCACAACCAGCTAGGGACTTTCCTGTTTCCAGTCCGGACCTTCGGGTCACGCTTTCCCCGGATACAACACCTGCTTGCATGTATAATATACCCATCCACGTGTGGTCAACACTTTTTTTTTTTTTTTTGAACACATAAGATAACAAAACAAGATGACAATCTTTATGCAGTGTATAGCTTTCTCACATATTGGTAGGCACTGATTTGAGGTTGCTTTTGTTGCTGTATAATTTTTGTATTTAATTATTGTATAATACTTGTATAATTGGCCAGTAGCAGCACAGAAATTATTTCTCTGCGTTAGTTTTGAGCAAGACTTTTCTAAACCTATCGTTTCCATAGAACAGTTTGTCATCTTCTTCCTGTTGAAACATGCATTATCTGGCATTTCTTGATTATTTTAATGCACAAAATAATTTCAGCAGTTATTTAACCGTTCTAAAAATATTTCCGAGCAAGTTGGGTGTAATTGAAGGGATCTGACCTCCCTTTTTATCTTCCTGATCTTTGCGGATGTTGAGAGATCGAATCTACTCTTCAGCCGAGGAATTGGATCCTGGTGGAAGGCATGAGGTTGGATTTCTTTCGGTTGATAATCCAGCCGTGATCTTCCAGAAACTGCATGAAGGTGTAGGGGACATGATACCATAAACAATACAAAAGAATTTGTAACCTTTAACCATAAAATAAAAACGCAACAAGTAAATTGGATGAATCAGGCCGTGGTCTTTTATTTAGTTTTACCAAACATACAAATACTTCAATCATAACTTAAACTTATAAACTGATACAATACTTTAACCAAAAAACTTAACTCTTGGCACAAGCCCCAGAGCACATCTTCATTAGCATATCACATTACCAACCGCCCTATAAGCCAGCTGGCATAACTCAAACCATCAGTTCACCCCATAAATTATAGGGTAACCATACCCCAATAAAAGCCACGACAATATATATATATTATTATATATATATATATATATTTTTTTTTTTTAATAAACATGTAAAATAATATAAAGGGAGGGTGGGCGGGCGCATCTTCATCAACTCGTCCATCTTCAGCGCACCGCTTCGCCACTGCTCACCAGTCTCAAGGACAGTGCAGTATCGGCTAGGCGGTTCACCAGGTGAGTAAACTAACACCTCAGAGGCGCTCCTTATATAGTTAATTTTCCCGCCCTTAGCGCAGCGCGAGGCAGGGCTCAGCCTATCTAAACGCAGCGCGAGACACTCTCGAGCCGGCACGCGACACTAATAAAGGCGGCAAGGCGCTAGCGCAGTCGCAAACCAACTTTGCATTATATAACCATTTTTTTATTTTTTTTTTTATATAACTATAACCTTTAATAACCTTTCTCCTATTAAAACCAATGGCATATAACCTCCAATAGTCCCCACATCTTCATGTTACCCTGCCCTATTCGGTGCAGGCCTTATCATTGTGGTGGCAAGGTCCACCGGGAGCTTCCTTGAAGATTCGGCCTTGATGAGCCAGTCGTCGAGGTAGGGAACAATGTAACTCTTCTCGCAGAGATGCCGTCAATGGACACAAAATCTTTGTGAAGATTCTTAGGGCTGAGGACAGACCGAACTGAAGTGCCTTGAACTGGAAATGATGAATGACTCCGCGTATTCAGATTGCAAACCTGAGAAACCTGGAAGCCTGTGCAATTGGAACGTGAAGGTAAGCGTCCTTCAGGTCCAAGGTTGTCATGAGGTCTCCTTTCCGAAGCAATTGGGCGACTGAAGAAATGTTCTCCATACGAAAGTGGCGATAAGGGATGCAGCTGTTCGCCTATTTTAGATCCAAAACGGGGCAAAAGGATCAGTCCGGTTTTGGGACTAGAAAGAGTTTGAAAGTGTTGTGAAGCTTGCACTCTCTCTATAACCCCTTTTGAAAGGAGAGATAGGCAAGCTGAATGAGTTTGGAAGTGTTGTGAAGCTTGCACTCTCTCTATAACCCCTTTTGAAAGGAGAGATAGGCAAGCTGAATGAGTTTGGAAGTGTTGTGAAGCTTGCACTCTCTCTATAACCCCTTTTGAAAGGAGAGATAGGCAAGCCGAATGAAGTGCTACATTTTGTCATAGGGGATGGATATGAGGAGATCAGAAACTGACTTCTGGTAAGAGACATGAAACCGATCTTGTATCCCTCTGAGACGATTTCCCGAATCCACTTGTTGTGTTGTCTGTTCCCAAACACAAGTGAACTGCTGCAGCCTTCCTCCTACTTTGCAAGAATTTTCTCTTTTCCTGTTTTTGGGACGATCCTGGAATTTCCTGTCTCCATAGAAACTCCGAAAATTCTGTGATTTGGAAGATGTCTGGAAAGGCCTGGTGGTCTTATACGGATATCTCCTATTCCATTTGGCACGTCTATCCTGAGGGAGAGCCCTCTTACTTGCTGACATTTGTTTGATCAAATCTTCCAATGGGTCTCCGAACAATTTACTCCCTTCAAAGGGAAAATCACACAAGGATGCCTTAGAGGCTGTATCCGAAGTCCAGGATCTCAACCATAAGGCTCTGAGGGCCACAGAGGACAAGCCCTTATTCCGGGCTGAAATCTTCACTATTTCTTGAGAGGAATCCATAATAATTCTTCCAAGGCCTGTATCCAATAACTTTGAGCCATAGAGACCGCTGCACTAGCCACAGCCGCTCTGCATTGCGCACCTGATGCCTGGAATATATGCCTGCAGGAAGTCTCAACCCTTCTATGCATTGAGTCTTTAAGACCGGAGACTCCTCCAATGGGAATGGTGGTTTTTTTCGACAGCTGAGCTATGTGGGGACGTCAACCTTGGGGGCTCATCCCAACGCTCTTTACTTTGGAGCCTGAACAGATGTTTAAAATGCCTAGAGAGAAAAGCCCTCTTCCCCGGGTATTTCCATTCTCTTTCCATAAGGTGCTTCAGCTTAGGAAGAACAGGAAACCCCTTGATTTTCTCAACCTCTTCATCTGCTAAAATACGAGTCACCTCCTCGGTGAATTTTCGAAGCCCCTTCATCCTCAGAACTGAACGATGTTGTAGAGCCTGAGGATTGTGAGATTTCACCTGATGATAGCTGTGATCTGGAGGATGACCAAGATCTCTTTCGTTTGCATGAAGATTTACTCGAAACCCTGGACTGAGCTTGGGCTGCAGAAACATGAAATGCCTCATACGTCTGTGCTAGGTTTTCCTGGAACCATCCCAGGAAGGATTGCAAGTCTTTCTGTTTGTCTTTAGAAAGTTGCTCTGCCGAGCAGGCATTACACATCTTTTTCCTGCATCCATCAGGAAGAGGGGTGGGTAGCACACTCGGAGCAAGCTGCATGCTTTGATTTAAAAGTGGCCTTTCTAGGAATGGGTGCAGGTTTCTTGTCCTTATCCCCTGGAGAAACCGGACTAGACATCTGGCACAAGACAATATTAAAACTGATTACGTGAGATTTGCTATATAAATATATATAGATTTTTTTTTTAAATAATAATAATCTTCTGGAGGAAGAGCAAAATGAAGGAAAAGATAAAATAATGTTACCTCCAAATCCTCTGAACCGTGTGGGGTGGCTGGTGACACGGTGTCCTGTGCTGAACAATGCCCGTGCAGACAGACAGGACTAATCAAAACCTTTTAAAGGTTTGAATTTGGCGCCCTCCAGAAGATCGATACGCGCAAGCGCAGTAGCTCGATCGGATCTTCGGTGGAACGCAACGCCACCCGGGAGTGCGTTCCACCCACTGCGCATGCTCCCAACAGCCGGAAACAAAAAGAAGCTGTCAAACCGCTACGGAGGGGACCTTGCTCTGCTCTCTAACCGGGGAGCAATCGGAGGCTGAAGACCCCCAGGCAACAACCCAGGCGCCTCACCAGACTTAAAAAGTTGAAGCGTACCTCCGTCCCTGAACGGGACAAGAAGGAAACTGGAGCTTTTCAGGGTGTGCAGGGTTTTATGGGGAAGGAGGAGGGGTTCTCTATTTAACCCTTTTTTAACCCCTAGCGTCTTCCTGTACAAATGAAGAAACTATACCCACTCGTACTGCCACTGTATGGCAGGAAAATATGTTGAGCTGAATTTGGGAACTTTTGTATTTTTCTTTTAGCAAAATTAGTGAATAGCATGCTTCTTCTGTAAAAATAAATAGAGACATGGTTAAAGTATGACTGCCAAATCTACCAACCCTTATGGTGTTGCACAATTTAGTCTTAGTTCATGTTACGGTTGTATTCTAAGCCAATTTGTATTATCTTTGCAGAGTAAACTGGTAATAACAGATGCTTCAATAATATTTACAATGAGCTGGTCGAGATTTCCTGTATATGAAGTGACATGTCAGCCATGTTATTAAATAAAGCTTGTAGTAAGGGCCCTCCTCGCCTGTTTCTGTAAACAAATGGACACTCCAGCCGTCGTATGTGCCCCAAAGGCACACTCCAGCCGTCGTATGTGCCCCAAAGGGACACTCCAGCCATCATACGTGCCCCAAAGGGACACTCCAGCCATTGTATGTGCTTTAATACATAAATGAGGTCCCTTTCATTTTCTGTTGTGTTCCTCTTGCAAATTATGTTAGATACTACTTGTTATGTCCTGTCTGTACAGCGCTACGGAATTTGATGGAGCTATATAAAACAATAAATAATAAGCCAACTAAATACTTTAAAATGCTGTCCAAGCTGAAATGGGACATGCAAATAATTCTGACCACAGCTCATGCCTTATACTACATCAATATATTTGATATATAAAATGTTACTTGACCCTTAATTCATAGATTGTTGGGTGGTCAATTAGATACTATATACCCATTGGACTCTGGCTGAGAAGCTAATGATATAAAGTGTAACGATTGAAAGTTTTGACCTCATGTATCTCTACAGAATGTTTTACTGAGCACTTCAGTTTGCTGTTTTCTAATTAGATTAGTATTTTTAGTACAATGTTGCACAGTTTAATGGTTTTATCTCCCCCGTCACGCTCATTTGTTGACATGGGCCTCCTATCCTGTCTGACACCATTCTCTGATGTCTGTCCACATGAGATGAAGCTGCTTCTCAACTGTGAGAAGGAATACGTTGGCTCAATAACCAAGCTCTCTCATCAAACCCATGATGGGGCTGGAGGGACAAGACAAGCGCTGTAGAGCGCTCTCACGCTATTGTTGCATGGCTTGGGCAATAAGGTGTGTGACTGGCACAAATAAAATATAATTGTATGGTGCTTTGCTTGTGTCTTCTTAATACAGGTCATAAATTAAATTCTTCTAAATGTCAGCTTTTTTAAAAAGTTTATTATTACACACTTGGTTTGCTCAACTTGTCTGACAGGATACTTTTACCGCAACTTTCTTCTTCTTTTTTTTTTTTGTTTTTTTGCAGTGATTTCTTGCTGGGAGACTTCACTGGTTTTTATATGGCTGTTTTTCACATTTCGGTGCTTTGTGTTCTGGGTATAGTCCACATTCTGTAAGAAGTTGAAAAATGACCTGAATTTCAGAATCTATACTAAATGAAATAGCTATATAAAAAAAAAAAAATACAGTAGATCCAAATATTTCAAAGGGGTGTTGTATGTTTAAATCCACATTTATCAAATAGGTTCTTCTTCATAGTTTATTCCCTCCTCACCTGTTGTCTCTTAGTCAGTTTGTTATATTACATGCTACTTGTTATGTCCTGTCTACCCATTGTACAGCGCTACGGAATTTGATGGCGCATTATAAACCAATAATTAATAATGCATAACAGGTGCAAATACACTCATCTACTTCAGCGGCCATGGAAATCCGATTTAAGGATAGACTCTCGGCACATGGATAACTGTTTAAGCTGTGAATTAGATTTTTAGTTATTTTGTGTCTTGGCTGATGTAGTGAAGACCCTTACTCTTGAATTATTGGCGTACTAGAAAGTCTTAGGTGTTTAAAGCTAAATTGTATAACATCATAAGTATCATAGCTGAAATTAAACTCCGTTATTAGTTTAGTGCCAAAGTACATGCTCGTTCAGAGCCCCTCAGCTCTGAGTTACTTAATTTTGCAAATTTTCTCTTTCTTTTCACACACGGAATGCTTTATCCTGAGTAACAAACTGCGGCTCATGCTTCTTGGAGTCATATACCGTTCTCGGTGCCAAGCATTCAATGTACCCAAAACTCTTATACTACCATGAAAGGACAGCTCATACCTGGATTAGTAATGGCTGTGTTAACCCTTTTCATTTGATTGTTATACATGCTTTCTACAAAATAAAAAATCTGCTCAAAGTGGGCTTTTTATATATGGTACTAAGGTATTGCATTTTCCAATTCGAATACCAAGGTTTCCTAAGATTGTCCCCTCCTGACTCGGTGAGGGTGAATAATGTTGTTGCTTCAAAGTGACAGTCCAGCCATCATATGCAGTTGAATCCGTATGACAGCTGTGTGGCCCCTTTCCCTGTCCCCCAGCTATTTGCCGTGAAATACTCACAGAAACATGGCTAGAGAGACCCCTTGGTGATCTATCTTCTATCCTTTATTTTTTTCTATTGCCTTACTTTTTGCTGAAAAGGCAGCAATTTAAACTGTATAATTATACTGTTGCTTACAGTAAGTGCTCTTATACTGAAGCCATCATCTCAGTGAGGCAAAAAAAAAAAATGCTGGCCATTATATTTTTTCCTAAGGACCACCTGACCCCATTTTTCTCATTAGTTTGAAAGGGCAACGTAAAAATGTCAAAAGCAGTAATAGGGGACCTTAAACTAATCACCTAGCACATAGCCAATTCTTCTTTTAATTTCAGACTTTTTGTATTTATTTTTTGTTTCAATTGAATGTAAGCTGACCTTCCCAGCCAGTGTTTAGGCTTCTCAGTTTTCAGTGGCAGGAGCAGGTCACCATTATCCTTTGCTTTTCAATGGCAAATAAATCAAAAGCAAACAGGGCAGTGAACACCTGCTTGAAACTGGAGGCAAGATTTATAAAAGCGGTTAACATTCAGGGACACTCCAGCCATCGTATGTGCCCCAGAGGGACACTCCAGCCATCGTATGTGCCCCAGAGGGACACTCCAGCCATCGTATGTGCCCCAGAGGGACACTCCAGCCATCGTATGTGCCCCAGAGGGACACTCCAGCCATCGTATGTGCCCCAGAGGGACACTCCAGCCATCGTATGTGCCCCAGAGGGACACTCCAGCCATCGTATGTGCCCCAGAGGGACACTCCAGCCATCGTATGTGCTCTAATACATAAATGAGGTCCCTTTAATTTTCTGTTGTGTTCCTGTTGCAAATATAAGTGGTGGGGATGTAGTTGCAGGCATTGATTTGGCTGGCATGTCTTCTGAGAACCATTTACTATAAATAATCGGCGGCATGCATGCCTAATGTGTACTGCGTAAGGGTGTACCTTTTTTCCTTTTGTTAAATTAATTACGGCTTTGCAATTAGCAAAAATTCTGACCAAGAATAACATTCTGTGTTGGTTGTGTCATTAATTCCTTTGTTATCAGTACTTGCAGATGGAGTGGAAAATGCTTTCTCCCCCAAATCATCTCACTTCCTTTATCATGGCTGGTTGCTTTTTTCCTGAATACTTTAATTTAGCATGGGTTTATCTTTCAACCTTTTAGGATATAGTAAATCTAAATGCAGCATACAGTTATATTAGATATTTGCTAAAGAAACACACTTTTAACAAAAGTTTGGATTGGCAAAACACAGACATCAGTATGTATTGTACTTTTGCTTTCCCTGTATAACTATATCTGTAAACTATAAACTTGTGTGCATATATACATTTGTGGTATGTCTGTGTGCGTAAATATACGTATATTTAATCTGTATGGTGAAAGCTTGCTATACAACCCAGTAGTCTGGTTTGCACTTCTTGTCATGACATAAATGCCCCAGGTAGCTTTCACAAACCAGAAGCGGGTTCTGTATTCGGCATAACAGTACGGAAATATTTTTGATACTTATCTCTGAAATTTTAGAAAGGGTTCTGTAATAATAAAAAAAAAACTGAGTATCATCATGTTTCATCCTGTCTTCATGTGCCTACCCTATTGTAATTGTTATTTCTTTTCATAGATCCTTATATCTCCCTGAGTCCTCCATGCCTCACTGAAGAGGACCGATCAAGCCTGGAAGCTATACGTACAATACACAAACAAATGGATGATGATAAAGATGGTGGCATTGAAGTGGAAGAGAGTGTAGAGGTGAGAGACAGTCCACTAAGGAACTGTTAAATGTCACAAAAGCTGGTGCTGTCAATTGCTGTGGCTTCTAGGTTTTTACATGTGGCGCCTAGATGTTTGTAGCATTTTATATTGACTTAAATGGGTATAGCTGTTTCAGGCTCCTATAAAACATGAAGTTTGCTCACAATTTTGACTCTTTTTGTTCTGCATTGCATTTGTTTGGCATTGTACTACATGAAATAAGTTCTATTGCGTTTTTGAGTATTTTTGGTTTTAATGTTCTGTTATATATCAAGTGCATTTTCTAGTCGTTGACCATCATTTTAATTTCTGTTGAAAACAGCAAGAAGCCAGTTACATTAAAGCTTTACAATAACATAGAATTTGTTTCTTCCCCTACTCTGCGTGTCATTCTTTAAAGCGCATGGCTTCTTGCAGTAAGCAGACATATAGTCTCACATTTGGACGTTCTTTTTTGAGCCTCTTTCAGTTTAAGTTAATGCATCACTTTAGCAGTCTGTATTTCAGTCCTTGCCTTGTCTATTAGTTCATTTGTTACCAAACTGTACTTGAAACATTGGTAGCAAGGTAGCCCACTCTGTGCTTAAGGAGGGTTAATGGCAGAATAAAAAATATACGGTCGGTCATATCTCCTCTGGTGTATTGGTCCTGCTCTTTCAGGACTCCTGAATTCAAAATGTGATATATGCAAAAGGTATCAAAAGGACCTATAGCTTTTGCTTTATTGTAATGCTAATTGTTTTTTGATATTTGGTTTAAACTAGGGCTGCAACAACTAATCGATATAATTGTTAATGAAAATCGTTGACAACGATTTTCATTATCGATTAGTCACATCGATTTTTATCGATTATAAAAAGTTTTTTTTTTTTTTTTTAGAGCAGATGCTCTGAAAAACACCTCTCCTTCTTCTCCTTCTATAATTCGACCTCAAACAGAGATCGGATTATAACACTAGAATCCATATCCCCCGCAACGCTGGATTCCCCTCACTGTCAGCCGGTGGGTGTCCGTGCGATGCGACTTCCGCTGGGGCTCCTACGATGCAGCGCCAGGATCACATGATGTAGAAGCCCCAGCGGAAGTGAAGAGGAGTAACGGAGACTGTCTGTACACATCGTGCAGACCCCCACCTGCTGACAGAGAATCAAGGTCTCCTGCAGAGGATCTTCTATGAAGCTCCAGTGAAAGTGCCTGTCAGCACAGAGGTTCACAAAACACCAGGGAGTCGGGAGAGAGGCAGAGTGGTTTTATGGGAGGGGGAGGAGGCAGAGTACACCATACACCACTCTGCCTCTCTACCCAACTCCCTGGTGTCTTGTGAACCTCTGTTGCTCACAGGAGGCAGAGTGGTGTATGGGAGGGGGGAGAGAGGGAGAGTGGTGTATGTTTTTTTTTATCCGATTAATCGAAAAAATAATCGACCAACTAATCGATTATTAAAATAATCGTTAGTTGCAGCCCTAGTTTAAATGCAATATCTATGGCAAAACTAACCACGGTTTTGACTTTGACTTCGAAAGAAAGAGGAAATAGTTTTTGGGACGGATAAGACATAGAAATCCTGTGTAATTTCTGTGCATGTGCATAGAGGTCTTGTCCAAACTCTTCTCTTGCAAGCATAGGAGCTGGTGAGGAAGGAATGAGGCGTGTGTGTTGGGGGGAGGGTTCTGCAGAATTCAGCTGTGTATTTGCATTGAGGAAAAGAGAAAATGTCGGTGCGCTAAGCTAGTCACAGGCTCAAATAATACAAATGTATAATACGAGGCCTACCAAACAGGTGTAAGCATGCTGCAAAAACAGTGTATTGGCTGTACAATGTATACAAAAAAACAAAAACTGTCTGCGCTTCTTACCCTAATAAAGTTGGCAACAAATATATAAACATAATATGAATGAGAGGTTTTGGTTATATGAATTGGCCAAAGCATAATTAAGCTCACCCGCCACGTCAAGGCACACTCTCAATAGGGTGAGAACCCCCCAACACATTAATAAGGTTTTGGTAGCAGTATAAACTGCTTTGTGTGCCCACTATGTAGGAGGTGAGAGTAGGTTCTCACCCTATTGAGAGTGTGCCTTGACGTGGCGGGTGAGCTTAATTATGCTTTGGCCAATTCATATAACCAAAACTTCTCATTTATATTATGTCTATATATTTGTTGCCAACTTTATTAGGGTAAGAAGCGCAGACAGTTTTTGTTTTATTTGCATTGAGGAACCAGCTCTCATGTAAGAGGTTTTACTGATAGATAAACGGGATTGCCTCCCAGCAGACGTGGGACAGCCTAATACAATGGGGGGAGTTTGAGGATGCATGGAATAGGCATATGGCCATAGAGAGTTTAAGACAATACCAATGACTGATTAAGGTTTGCATCTTTACTTCAAGAAAAAATGGCGGACTTGATAAGCCAAATGTTTTTGTTCACATTGGTTTTAAGTAGTTTTACAGTAGAGAAGTCCAATAGAATAACTGCGTATAAATGGACCTTTGGAGAATTGTGCATGTTTTTCAAAATCCCACTGCTCCTATTCAACAATAGATTTAAGAGATTCAATCGTGCCTATTCTGGTTAGGAACATTTTTCTAAAAGATATAACATGTGCAAGTCATAATTTATTGATTATAGAATTAAGAGAAACATTAACGTCAATCCAGAATGAATTATTTTTTTTACAAAATAAGAAAAATCTAGAATATATTATAAAAAATTGTTTTTTTCCAAAGTCATGCAGTTGATATTCATAAAAAGCCACAGCAAGAGCTCATCTAAATAAAAATCTGTATGTATGTATGTATGTATGTGTGTATATATAGAGATAGATAGATATCTAGAGGAGTATTCCAGGCTGAATACGATCCTTCCAAAAAAAAATTAAAAAATAACAAAACAAACAAAACAAAACCGGGCACCATAAACAAATTAATAATGGAACGTGAGTTTACTTCTGTGATAGGTTAAAATTTCTCTGGTCTGGATGGATTTGACAATTTTTTTCTAGAACATTTTGAAGGAGAGTTTAATAAAACCCTTTACTGTTACTTTTAATGAATTTGTGGAAAATAATATCCCAGAGGAGTTGAGGTTCAGTATTATTCAGATACTGAAGCCGAGAAAAGGTCCAGAGACGATCACAAATTACAGACCAATCTCTTTACAAAACTTAGATATTAAAATGTATGCAGCAGTTTGGTAGCCTTTGCCTCCCTAATATTATAGATTTAAAGGACGCAGACATGTGAATACATTTTCTGAATACTCAAAACAGTGATTTTGGAAGGTTTGTATAGGCTGGAGTCTGATTAAGCAGGTGTTGATTTATCCTAGCTGTAATGGGCATACGATAATAAACTAAACAACAATGTCAGTATGGTTCCCGACAGTATATTACATTTTTGGTATCAATTGAAAAAAAATCATATTTAAATAATACAATAATAATTTCTGTAGAAAATGTGGTTATGTGGGAGGATGACTGTTTAGGTTTGTGAAGATGGATATCTAGCTTAATATTAACTGTTAATAACTCACTGATAAATGGCTCATTTATAACATTCCATCAATTACAAATAGATTTCTGTCTATTGAGTAAGAAAGATTATCATTTAAGCAGTGTTTGGCTAGGTTTCCACTTGGGTTTTTGTCCTGCGTTTTTTTCTTGATGAAAAAACGCCAACAAAAACGCCAAGAAAACTGCCACTGCATTTTCCTGCGTTTTGGCGTTTTTTCTGGAGTTTTTTCTGGCGTTTTAGCCTTTCTGTGGAAATTGCTTTTTTTGACCTTAGGCAGTTTTTACAGCCTTTACAAGTTAGATGTTTCACCCAGCCATAAAAAAACGCCATAAAAAACGCCAAGGCAACAAAACCCACATGGTTTTTTCATGGCGTTTTTTCCTAGACTCTATTGGAGAAAACGAAGATTCTTTGCAACACTAAGAGAGTGTCAACAGCTGGGATTTTGAAAACTGCCACAAGAGCAAAAAGAGAAAAACGCCAACAGGAGAAAAAGCAAACAGAAAACGTGCAAGTGGAAATGGATTTTGGATTTCCTATTGAAGAAAGCTAATCTGGCTGAAGGTTTTCACTAAAAAAGCCGGTGGCGCTAATTGGGTTTTTATTGGCGTTTTTAGCAAAAAAAAACCAAGTGGAAACCTAGCCTTTAGGAGTACATTACCACCAAAAAAATCAGAATTTCCCAGCTATGACTCTGTATATTTAAGAACTAATAAATATACAAGTATTTTTGAAATACCAGTATTTTAGATTAGTACTACTCTCTCTCTCTCCATGTACAGACCTTGTATGTTTACTGTTGTGTGTGTGTGTGTGTGTGGTGTGTTGTGTGTGTGTGTGTATATATATATATATATAATATATTATAATTTTATATTTATATATAATTATACACACCAATCACCCATAACATTATGACCACTGACAGATGAAGTGAATAACATGGATAATCTTGTTTTCATGGCACATGATAGTGGGATATATTGGGAAACATTTCATCCTCAGAATAGAAACAGGAAAAAGCGTAAGGATCTAAGCGACTTTGACAAGGGCCAAATTGTGATGGCTGGGTCAGAGCATCTCCAAAACGGCAGCTCTTGTGGGGTGTTCCCGGTCTGCAGTGATCAGCAGTCATCAGAGGAAGGAAAAGCAGTAAACTGGCGACCAAGGTCATTGATGCACGTGGTGGCTGAAGGTTCGTCCGTGTTGTCAAATCCAACCGACAAGCTGCCGTAGCTCAAATTGCTGAAAAGGTTAATGATAGAACGCAGACCAGTCAGGATGTCCATGCTGGCCCCTGTCCACTGCCGAAGGTGCTTACAATGGGAGCATGAGCATAAGAACTGTACCACAGAGCAATGGAAGAAGGTGATGAATAACATTTTCTTTTGAATCACGTGGATGGCAGGGTGCGTCGCTTACATGGCACAAGGATGCATCTATGAAGGCCCTATCTCGCAACCTTCAGGACTTAAAGGATCTGCTGCTAACGTCTTAGTGCCAGATACCACAGCACACCTTCAGAGGTCTCGTGGAGTCCATGCCTCGATGGGTCAGGGCTGTTTTGGCTGCAAAAGGGGAGCCTACACAATATTAGACAGGTGGTCATATTGTTATGGGTGTTCGGTGTGTATATGTATGTCTATTTATGTCTTTAAATTGTTGGGATTTATGTAATTTACAATATTCTTTCCCTTACTTGGATTTGAATATATAAATAGTATATAAACTATTATTACTTTGTCACTGCCAAGGGGCGAGGTGGGATTTGGAACGTGGTTTCCTCTTGCTTCTTCCTTCTGCGTGCTCCATGAATGTTTGCACATTAAGAGCGGCCTCTTCCTCCCTTATGTTTTTCAGTAAATCTGATAAGAAAAATGGTGGCTAAAGAGGAAAAGCTTCATGATTCTGCAGTTTCCCACACAATGCTTACATGAAAATTGATTATAGCTGTCACTTGTTCCCTATTATCACAGGTTAGGCACTCAGAGTTCTAATTAGCACTATATTACGCTAGATCCATTACAAATCACTTGGCACATTTTTGCATATTATATGATCAGAAATCGCCTGAGCTTTTAGAATATTTGTGGTCAAGTGATATATTCGTTGAGGAGCTTGTATCTGGGATCTGTTTGTAAGCTATTTTACAAGCAAATAAATGCCTTTACAAAAGACAAAATATTGGGTAGAGGGGGGTTTCTTAGGGTTAATAGCACTTAAATAGTATTTTCATATAAATATTTTCCCTTTAAGCTAAGTTAGGTTTTAGGCAGCTTACTAGAGGCAGTGAAGGGTTAATTGAATTGTACATTTTGTAAATATTTTTCAGATTATTGTAGTGATCTTTGCCAAGTCTACAATGAATTTGTGCTTTGTGCTAAGCTTTTAGAATAGGCTTATAGTTTTAAAAGCTTGAGTTTGAGACTTTATACTAAAGATACTTTTTGCCTTTTTGTTTTTGCTCCGCAGAGCACATGGTAAACATAGTAGCCAGTGCATTCATTTAACATGCCTCTGTACCGAAGTTCTTTTTACGTGGAGGTCTTTTCCTGGGGACCCCTTTTTAAACATTTTTAAATGTGTCCTTTTGTGGCTGGATGTCTTCTTTTTTTACTTTTCTTTTCATGTAATCCAGTGGAAAAAAACTACGTGCTGTTGGAAGAATAGGCAGCATCCAAGCCTGACCTTATCATCCTCTTAAAACATGAAAGCGTCATGGTTGAGCAGTATATTAACCTTATGAGTGTATGGCAACCCCTAGCTTCACTCTAGAAATGAAAGCTAATCAGCCGTGCAGTGTTCTCCTATTTCTACCCACGGGATAAGGGAAGACATCTGCTTTTATGTCCATTCTTTGAATGCCCAGTGCATTTTTTGTGTTCACTGATATCTATTCCGTTCTGCCAAGAGTTTTTTTTCCAAAAATGATTTATTAAGATACTGTGAGATAAATGTAACATCTACATGCAGTTATGATACTGATCTCGCAGATCTTATAGATGTGTTCTGTGTGTGACTTGACAAACGGTTGAATTAGCTTTGAAGGAAAACCTAGAAATATTTGATGCTTGAGATACGAAGCCTAATTCACTTAGTCTTGACTGTGCATTATTGAGCCCAACACAAAAGTTTCTCTGGCAAGACAGAGTCATAGCTAATGGGCAGGTGGCCTTGTCCGGTCAATAATCTGCTTCAGCTTGTGAACGTTTCCTTTAATCATATGATACATTTGATCAATGCACCCGGAACCATCATGACATTTAGAACAGATGTGGCATTGACTGGGTTGTCTTTACCAGGTAGAATAGTGGAAATAACCTCTGTAATACCCTCTTTGGTGCGACCTACGTGAAGAAATGGTTTTTGTTAGGGCTTTATGCATGTCCATGTGAAGACTTGTGGCCTTTGCAGAAGCTCTCGTAAGTGGCATGTTTCTTCTAACCCTTCTAGTTGGCTTTCTTCATTGATTACGTATATCAGGAAACCCTGGTCGTTTTACCTATGCAAATAATAGTACATTATAAAGTACAGCTGTTCAAATATTTGTGTACATGCAAACTTTTTTCTCTCCTGCTAAACTAAACCTTAGGTTATGCAAACATTTGTCAGAAACTGCAGACTATAGTCTATGGACAGTGGGTGCAGAAATAATTAAAATCATATATAGTTAAATGCTGCATCAAGGAATAGGCTGTTCTGTTTACCTTTAGATGACTTAATATGATCATCGATTTCTCTAAATTGTTTTGCCCAAATCAGGACACTTGCACCCTGGTGAGTTTTAGGGAAGTTTTTATAGCATGTCTGCGGCTGCTTGGATGCTTGTTGGTAACCCTGTTTCACGAACCCGATTATTAGTTGATACTTGGGACGTAACTGATCTCATGCTTCCAAACGTGCCACGGTGTTCTTGCTTTGTTAAGGCTTCAGTGGCTCTTGAATGGCCGCCACCATACTTTCTCTGTTGCAGAGCTATAGTCTGTATTCACAGAAGTAACAAAATAAGGCTGAACAGGGCTGCTAACTTCCTTTGTCACAGGCCTTATGAGCTGTCTACGTGGATAACCAATTGCATTAATACATTTAAAAACTAAATTAACGGTAATCTTTCTCAATGTGCCTAAAAATGATGTTCCCTGTATACACGCTTCAATGGGAATACTCAGAAAAGTAAAAAAAAAAAAAGACACAATTACACTGTATTGCAACTCTAGAGGAATTTTTTTGGGCAATAATTAGGTATCGGTTGGCAAATTTGTTCTAAACTCTTCTAAACCCCCAAATTCAAAATGAGTGTATTCTTCATAGGTCATAGCATTTATAATGGACCGCCAACAGCATTTTGTAGACATCAAATTATCTATACAATAATATATATATAATAAGTCATCTAGCTCATTAATTTAACTTTATATCTCCACACATGGAGAAATGTATACGGATAGTCTCTGCAATTTAAACTCTACCTGGCATGACTTGTTGCTGTGTGTCTATGGTTTACTCCAACATGACCAGAAAGTTTACTGTGCTAACTAGTATATCTCATACGTCCTCCCCCAGATTAAATAAGGGCCTTTGGGAGGGTTAGTGTTCCTGCATACTTTGGTTCTGTCTTCTCTATGAAATTTAATGCCAAGTATTTTAAGTTAAAATGATGCACCTGTTTGACATTATGAGCAACCTTTACCAGGAAACAAGCACCAGTTTGTCAATCTAATCAACTGCTTATGTGTCAGGGGAAACCGAATCCAGTCTTGCTAATGATCGGCCCATTATGTGCTATAAACGATGGCGCCTTTTAGTAGACGTGCTTATTGACGAAGTCTGTGCTTCATACATCTAGATAGTTTTCACCCTGTCCATTTCTTTCTGAACAGAGTTTCGAATGGTTGAATAAGTGGGTTAGACGCATAAATGGTAACAAGCTGGTTCTGTCCTATAGCAACACCAAAAACAGACAATTGTCTAGAGACATTAATCTTTCAACAGTCATTCAGTCACTTGCTACGTGCGCAGCTCTACATGTTACCGTTTATTGTAATAGTAGCAATTAATGTATGGAAATGGGGAGACATCCATCGTTCCGGTTATCACGTTTTAGCAGGTGGTGAATGTTGTTTTTGTAGATCAGTGTCTTTAATTAAAGTTGCAGAATAGTTCTGATGTCACCTAGCAGGACTTATCCTTATTATGTATAATCTGAACTTCAGAATTTGACCCAGCTGAATTCATTCATAATGAACCCCCTGACGGTTTCAGTATGTGTTAGCTGAGAAAACATCGGATCAGCTGCTCGTTTCTTTGCATGTGCCGAGTACGAGTCACGTAATGTGTTCAGTAAAGTCGGAAGCCGGGCAGGCTCTGCGTTCCAGGTAATTGGCTAAAGAGAACTCGTTTAGGTTTGTAGCCTCAAACCTTAAAAGATGGATTTCATGTTGTGATCTCATGGGCATATTTAACCGATTTCTCCTTGCTGCTATGTTCAGTTTGTTATCAAGCTGAGCCTGAAATACTTACATTTTTCATTTTTGTTACTTTTTTGTTTTTCTACATGTTTGTGTTCATTTGCTCTCCTGGAAATAGAGAATTTCACAGTGAATGTGTGAAAACGTATTTCCCAGTAATTGTTTTTTTTATTATGGGGCAACTATTACTACAGTAAAAGTAAAGTTAATGTCGCTAGAAAAGGGAATGGAAACCCACCCTATTCCGAATTTGTGACGTACATTTGATAAATGTGGTGACTAAGTGGACCTTTGCTCTCTGCTTGCCACTAGTTAATACCTCCACCCGTAACTGGGCCATATTGTTATTACAGGACCCATCAATGACAAACACTTGTTTCCTCTGCAGATTTACATGGCTAATACCCATCCTGTCCTTTCTTCTTATCACGGCTAGTTTTTGGCGTGTGCGTGCGTGCAGCGCAAAATGGCCCATGCCATAAAACCGTTTCTCAACCTAAACAGAGATGTTG
>VKOC01023313.1:0-42056 GCA_009364415.1 Spea multiplicata
TTGGCGGCGGACGTCCGGGCTGCTGCAGGGGACTCACCGGCTAGGAGGCGCACCCGCTGTGAAGCGCGCGAAGAAGGGGGCACCGGAGCGCCCCGAACTGCATTTCCTCTTCATCAGGCTGCTGCAAGGACTCCACGTGGTGCTGCTCCGGTCAGGAGGAGGGTGAGTAGGCCTGCAAGGGCTTCACGGAGGGTGCATCAAGATGGCCGGCGAGCACATGCTCCGGCCCAAAATGGCCGTCGAGCAGAGGCTTCTGTGAACTGTAGTTCTCGGACGGAAGCCTTAGATCCCTCTGTTACTGATGCTCTATCACCTCCTGTGCAGGGGGGGGTCCCAATGTTAATCAGTCTGGCTCCTCTGATGAGGAGGCTGTTAACCCCTTCCCTGCCATGTCAGTTACGGCCCCTGATGGTGGCTTTAACCCCTTCCCTGCCATGTCAGTTACGGCCCCTGATGGTGGCTTTCCTTCTCCACTCTAACTGCCCGCTATGGTTCCTGGGTCCCATGATCGGAGGGAGGGGTTGGATGTCTCATCCCTCTTCTTGTCCCAGGTTGCACCACCAACTCTTCATGCTGAGGCGCAGTTTCCGGTGGCTGTCCGTCCGGATCTTCTTCACACTCCGGGCGCTGCTCCTGCTTCCACGGCGCCAGACGGTCTCTAGATGGTGAGTATTCCTCTGTTCCTATGGGTCCCGTAAGGGAGGATAGCGGTCGTGGGCATTCTCTGGGTCCAGCCGTGGGGGATGTCTTGTCAAGTTTAAAGGCGTTACTAGACAGGTGGGAGCGCGGGATTCAACAAAGCCAGAATGATCCTCCTCCCGGATATATGGACGCTCACTTGCGTTCACTTTGGGCGTCAGCAAGCCAGGCTTCCAGGTCGCCCGTGGCCAGTGTGCCGGCTACGATGATTGCTAACCCGGTTCCGGTAGCGGCTCCCTCAGTTCCTCGCGGGTTGACCTCTGTGGAGGCTGTACCATCTGCCAGCGCTCCCGTAGTGGCTGCCAGCGCTCCCGTAGTGGCTCCAACAACGCCAGAGGCGGGGTGGCGGACGTTGCCAGAGGTGCCGCTTACATGTGTTGGGCGGGGCCCCTGGGCCTACACCTCAAGAAGGTGGGAGTTTGGAGGAAGGGGGAGTTTGTGGAAATCTTCTCCCTCCTGCCCCTGGAGGAGGCCCCTCCTCCCGAGAAGGAAGGAGCGGATAAGGAAAAGAAAAGGGAAAAAGAGAAATACCGGTATAGGAGGATTCCCAAGACTTTTGGGAACTGGATTAGGGCTTTCTCCATCTTTAATCGGGGAGAAGAGTCCAGAAAAATGCTCCGCACTCTTCACCTACCAGGATCTGATTTGGACGGCATGCCGTACCTATGGGGGGCTGGGGTGGTGGCGTTATGACGAACAGTTTCGTCAGCGCCTGGCAGTGCGCCCATCCATTGGATGGGATAACATGGATATCGCTGTCTATCATGACCCGCCCTGCCACGCATCAAGGGGGATTTGCGTCCTCAACGCAGACCGGGCTGCTGCTATCAGTTTAATGACAGCCAGTGTCGGTGGGGTTCAAACTGCCGTTTCAAGCACGAGTGTTCGGGATGCGGGGGTTCACACCCTGTTTCCCGTTGTTTCAAGCGGGGCAAGGCTGCAGAAAAAAGCGAATTGGGAGGTAAGGGGGAGGACGCCAGTGGACGTCGGCGCGATGCTCCCTTGGCTAAACCGTTATAGGAACCGCAGGGCTGCGGGGATCCTTTTTAATGGTTTTACTCACGGTTTCTGGATCCCCTTCTCGGACCGGCCTACATCACTTACCGTGCGGAATTTACGTTCTGTTCGTGATTATCCTCAGGTGGTTCGTGAGAAGCTGGCCAAGGAAATTTCACTTGGTCCTATGGCGGGCCCCTTTTCTGACCCTCCGCTGGCTAATTTGAGGGTTTCTCCTTTGGGTGTGGTCCCCAAGAAGGAGCCCGGTAAATTCCGGTTGATACATCATTTATCGTACCCCAAAGGGGGTTCGGTCAACGGGGGTTCGGCATCTTTTGACGCAGCGGTTCGCTTGCTCCGGGTATCTGGTTCCGGTGCACTCATGGCAAAAGTAGATGTGGAATCGGCTTTCCGCCTCCTGCCAGTGCACCCGGACTGCCATCACCTCCTCGGGTGTCAGTTTGACGGGCAATTTTTCGTGGATTTGAGCCTCCCTATGGGATGCTCAATCTCATGTTTCTATTTTGAATGTTTCAGTACATTCTTGGAGTGGGTGGTATGGACGGAGTCTGGGATTTCTTCCATCCTGCACTACCTCGATGACTTTCTATGCATTGGGCCACGTGATTCGCCGGCATGTGCCCGGTTGTTGGCTTCAGTGCAGGACGTTATGCAGCGTTTTGGCGTTCCCTTGGCTCAGGAAAAAACGGTGGGCCCAACCACATGTCTGAGTTTCTTGGGAATCGAGATTGATTCCCAGGCCATGGAGTGTCGCCTTCCGTTGAAAAAATTGAGGGACCTGAAGGCTGAAGTAGCGAGAGTTCGGGCTCTTAGGAAGATTCGCCTGGTTCATTTGCAGTCACTGTTGGGCAAATTGAACTTTGCCTGTCATATCATGCCGATGGGCAGGGTTTTTAGCAGACGCCTAGCGGCAGCCACGGCTGGAGCAACTCGGCCTGGGCATTTCATACGGCTGTCTCGCCCTTTAAGGGCGGACTTAGCGGTTTGGGGTACCTTTTTGGACTCCTATAATGGGAGGTCTTATTGGCAGGCCCTAGAAGTGTCCAATGCTCAACTGCATCTCTATACCGATGCTGCAGGGTCGGCTGGCTTCGGTGCCGTACTGGGTTCACGTTGGTGCGCGGAGAGCTGGCCGGAGTCTTGGCGTGAGTCTGGTCTCACCAAAAACCTTGCGTTCTTGGAGCTATTCCCTATAGTGGTGGCTGTGGTTCTTTGGGGTGAGTTTCTCCGTGATCGTAGGGTTGTTTTCCATTGTGACAATTTGGGGGTGGTGCAGGCCATTAACAACCTGACGGCCTCATCCCCCCCCAGTTGTTCGGTTGCTGCGTTATCTTGTGCTTCATTGCCTTTGTCTGAACGTGTCATGTAGGGCTTTGCATATCCCGGGTGTATGTAACATCATGGCTGATACTCTCTCTCGCTTTCAGTGGGAAGAGTTTCGTGCCGCCGCACCACATGCGGATCAGATCGGTTCACCATGTCCAATGGAGCTCTGGGCTCTAGGGTTGGAAGACTGAAGGGGTGGATTCGCGACTCTGTTTCCAAGGCGACCTGGGGTTGTTATGGTAAAGTATGGGATGAGTGGGTATTATTTGAAGAGTCCTGCGGTCCGTTTCGTGATCACTGTCTCCGAACTCACGGTCTATTGTCGTTGCTTTGCCACTGGGAGGCCCCCGGCTTATCTCACTCAGCAGTGTCTTCTCGACTATCAGCCCTTAGTTTTTTGTTCAAGCTTTCCGGTTTTCCTGACTGTACCAAGGAGTTCGTAGTCAGGCAAGCCCTGAAGGGGTGGAAACGAGGTTCCAGCTCTCGCGACTGGCGGAGGCCGGTGTCAGCCTCTATGTTGGTAAGTTTATTTTCCGCTCTGTCCTCAGTTTGTCTGTCTGAATTCGAGGTTTGTCTTTTTCGCTTGTCTTTTTCTCTGGCCTTTTTTGGGGCAATACGTATTGGGGAACTGGTGAGCCCCAGCAGGTTGGTTCCTGGTGGGATATTCTGGGAGGATGTCCTGTTTGATGATCAGTCTTTGCGCTTTCGGATTCGGCAATCCAAGACTGATGTCCTAGGTAAGGGCTCATGGGTTCGCCTTCGGGCTATCCCTGGTTCGGTGATCTGCCCCTGTTTGGCTTTTCGGAATTATAGCTTAATTCGTCCGGGCATTCTGGGTCCTCTTCTCCTCCATCAGGATTGCTCTTTTCTGTCTCATTTCCAGTTTATCCAGGTATTTCATAAAGCGTTGGTATTTTTGGGTTTTCCAAGTTTCTGCTATGGTGGCCATTCTTTCCGTATCGGGGCGGCTACTGAGGCCACTAGGGTGGGTTTGTCGGATTCGGCGGTTCGTCGCATTGGTAGATGGTGCTCTCATCATTTTCGGTCTTATGTCCGACTGGAGTCCTTAGTTTAAATGTTCTGGTTTTTTCCTCAGGTATGCTTCCCCCTCAGGTGTGGCTCATTGGCCACTCCTACATATTTTGGGCCAGAAGGCGTGCAGCGGTTTGTCCAGGAGGGGAGAGTCTGGGTTTGGCATCTCATGAAGCGGAGGTTAGGTGGTTCGGCTTCCGGGGCATGCGCTGGGCTCGGCTTCTACCGGAGTTGGTGAAGTTATCCAGGCTGCTGGGCTCTCCGTCGGTGCTCGTGATCCATCTGGGCGGAAACGATCTGGGTCTAGTTCCGGTTTTTCAGTTGGGGGAACTCGTTATGCGTGATTTAGCTCAAGCTCGGCTTTTATTTCCTGACGTTCGGATTATATGGTCAGAGGTTGTTTCGCGGAACGTATGGCACAGGGCTCACGATCAGCGGGCTCTTGAGCGCTCGCGAGTTAAGTTAAATAAGCGAGTGTCTCGTTTTGTTTAAAGGGTATTCCGGTTCGTCATAGGGTTTTTGAACGTGAGGCTTCTAACTTGTTTCGTAGTGACGAGATCGGATTGGACATATTCAATTTGGCAATTCAGGAGGCAGTGGAGCAGGCCATGGCCTTGGTGGGGGGTCCGCCCCGCTGAGTTAAGGGGTTAATCAGCATGGCTAGTGGCGGTTGTCATGTCCTTGCCAGTCGGAAATTATAAGTGGAGCAAAAGGAAGCGATTGGTACGGAAGTCGAGTTGGGTCTCAATCCCTCCCCTAACCTCTCATGTGTTAAGGTTGGTTATTAAGTGGACGTGCCCACCGAGCTTTATGGACGGCTGGTGGTTAGCACTTGATTTGTTGGAGTTATGTTAATTCTGTTGGACGAGGGGGGAGGTGAGAACCCGGGGAAGTTTTTCTGGTGCATGGCTGGCAAGGACGGTTTTGGATGCATTGTTAAATTGTGCAATAAATTGCTGTGGCCTGTTTACATCCAATCTGGTGTCCGTGTGTTATTTATATTGGTGTTTTAGGTTATGTATCTCCTAGCACTGTCCCCTCCTACTTCATACAAGATGTTCAGAAAGTTTGAGTGGGCAAGAGCACCCTTCTCTTAGGAGTGTCTCCAAAAGCAAAATAAAGTTGCTTAATATGCGCCTCAATAGTCAGTCCAGGCCTGCCTATACTAACTACAGATTATAAACAATGTTCATTTTTTCCATTATACATAAAGGAAATAATGGAGATTTATAAATACTTGTATTGCTAAAACTATTACCATGTTATTTTCTTTTTTATAAAGATATGACTTTCTTTTAAACATGAATAAAAATAAGTGACACTGTAATTTCTCAAATTTGATTGTATGTAATAGAAAATGTTGCTGGGTCGATAACTCTAATGCACTGAAGTTAACAAAAAAAGTTACACACGTTTTAAAAAAATGTAAACATATTTTGCAACAGAAATCTTTAAAAACAATTAGATGCATAATGGTGTCCTTCATGGATGCTAATGATTTTACATCCAGGCACATTGTTGTAGTATTATCAGTAGCCTGCCTCTACAGGAGAGTTTGGAAAAAAAATGGAAATTGGCTAGTCACTGAAGCAAAATCACTCTCAACTTGTATATACACAACCGCAGGAGAGTCCAGGTTATGCAAGTTAAAAACTACAAGCAACTCATAGGGCCATTAATAGCTTGGATTGTATTATGGTTGCTGGTCAGAACCTCATTCAATCTAAGGACCCCTTAGAAGTCAACATATACTCAAAGGAGACGCATGGTAAAATCACCTATACCCAACATACACAGAGCAAATAATAATAAGCAAATTATTATATATAATAAGGAAAACACCGAGTCATTGTAAGCCTCACCTTTCATAGTTGTGGCTGTGGTAAAGGATTAATTTTTAAAATAATTACCTGTACGCGTTGGTATTTTAAGTAGTTTAATGATAAATCGATGGGGTTACTAAATTATACAAAGTACAGGCAATGACATAGATTAACGTCATTCAACTTACATGCCCTTTCATCCAACTGGCAATAATGACAGGAATAATAGAAGGTTCATCTCAGCAACAGCTGAAGATCGACCTATTGCATTTTGATGATACACTGTATATTAAATTGTAGATATGACGGTTAAGACTACTGACTGATTGAATGTGAGTTTTTAACCAACACAAGTTTGTTGCAGTTAGGTCCACCTTGCACATTTAATACGGCCCCTAAGCTTGCATGTGATTTGCTCTACAATGATTAAAAATCATTACATGTGTTTACATCTGGTTAGTTTAAACTAAATGGGTCACTTTGTGTGGTTATAAAATATCAAGATGGCAGTTCTTACATATAGAGCATTACATTGCTCATAATCCAGCATGATACAGAATTTCCAAGCTACCGCACAAAGCATCTAGTAAATATCTAGTAAATGTGTAAAAAATCAACACAAAGGGAGAAAGTGACTCCAAAGTATAACTTATTAAAACATAGAATTTTACATAAAGATGCAAGACATTGTGTGATTCCATAAGAAAGCTTTATGCGGATATGATCTCTTTGGGCGCAGTTTAATATGTGCTAGATCTTAATTTCTTTGAATCTTATTTTCGACTTCACTCTGTATGTTCGTATATCTGTCTGACAAAATAATTGCAATTTCACATCTTGAAAAGTCCCAGCTTCAATCAGACAGCTTCATAGATATTATAAACTGCTACGGTTTATTAAAAGTTTTTTGAAAAAGTGTAATTGAATAAAATCAAAGCAATTCCTATGTAGATTTAATTAATTATGAATAAAACCTGAGACAGGTCTCTGGAAGAATTAGAATGGGATTTTACATAGAAAGGCCCAACTGATAAATATTTGAATAATTGCAAAACATCAAAGCAAACTCCTCTGCATCTTTGTACATTACCTAGGTTTCATTTCTATTTAAAAGTAAATATCCATTAACAATTATTTGGATAGAGTATTTGGATAGAGTAATATAACAGCCGTCTGCCTTAGGCATCAGTGGCAAGATGTGGAATCGATAAATGTCTGAGAAAAGAGGAATTTACTTGATCCTCAAGGAAAGTTTATAACTCTCACTTGTATAAGGAAGAAGGAAAGTATGTCATGGTAAATCTACCAGGGGTGTATTTAGCAACCACTAGGATCTCCAACTTTACCAAGTAGCATGTCATACAGTGCCACCTGTGCCCCAAACAGCTTGTGAGTGCCACTTTTGTCCCAAAACAACTTATTAGTGCCATCCCAACCCACAAACAGCTTCTCTGTGCCTTCTTTGAGCCTTGCCCCCATCCAACAATCTTGTACACATATGTAAACACACACACACATGCTAACACTCTTACACAGACTTACAAATGTAGAACGGCCTGTTTTTTCCATTGAAAACTGACCTCTAACAAAGGAGATAATCCTCAAAATATAAGATTTTTTATTTTTTTTATGATGGTTGTTAGTGAATGATCTTATGCAAAAAAAATAATCACCACATGTGAATAGATGAAGCCTTTTACAACTGAAATAGATTGCAAACTTAACCTTTTCCTTCCTCAAAGTGACAGTAGTGTTCAATTATGTAGAGCTATTAAAGCAATTGATTTAAAAAAAAATAATAGAAACATGAAAAATCAGTTAAATTAATTGTTCTGAATATTCAAGTGTCTGTCCATTACAGGAAATTAGCTTCAGCTGACATTTGCGTGAACGTGTCAAATTACTAATTTAAAGCTTAAATTAAGGTTTTAAAATAAAATAAAAAAAAAGAAAATACTTGCCTTGAATTAGTTTACTGTAATATGTTAATTTAGAAAGCTTCCCAGCAAAACAGTATAATTGAGTAATTGAAAGCAGTATTTCGATATATGGAGCAATTTTTTGGGTATAAACCTAACCTAGAACATTTGTTTGATCATTCACTTCTATGATCTGTTTTATGTTTTACTCTTTCTCATTTGATGTGTTGTCAAAAGAAGCAGCTGATATAAGTAAATAAGTAAAGGATTTTACTACTAGGAACTCTTAGGGAGATAGGACATGATAAAAGTAAATTTCCAGGGATTAGGTCAATTTTAAAACAAATGTAGATGCCAAAAGTGTAAACAGACAGAAATACACAGTTTAGGCATGTAGTCATATCAGTACCCAGGAAGTAAAACATCTTCTTTTGCACCCAAATTACCAAATCACATAATTTTAATAAATCAAAAGGTGCACTTGCACCAGGGGTGAGCTAGCCCAGGTGGCAGGGGGCAATAGCCTGTAGGTCCAAACTTGCTCTCACAGTGCTGGTCTGACTAGGGCTTGGACAGGAAAGCAGTAAAAGCTTGGGTACTCGCACAGCGTGCAAGCAGCTATTTAAAAAAGTCTGAACAAAATAAGGGGGTAAGGGAGTGAGGTAGTTAGAAAACGAGGGGTAAGAAAAGGTGTGGGTATTAATGTATATATTTATATAAGTTAGAGTGAGTGCATATGTGTTAGCGTGTGTGTGTGTGTAAGTGTGTGTTAGCATGAGTGCGTCTGTTTTAGAGAGAGTATTTTTGGGGGCAGGTCTTCCTGTAGCTGCTTGTACCCAGAATAAACTTTTATACATTCAAAGACGTTAAGTGTGCATCACAACTTTTGAATTTCACAACTGTGTATGGGTAAGTGTGTGTGTTAGCATACATGTATATGTGTAAGTTTGCGTTAGTATGTGTTGTGTATGTGTAACTGTGTGTAAGAGATAATTTATTTTACTGTGAGTGTGGCTGTTAGTGTGAAGGCGTGTGTTAGTGTTGGGTTAAATATGTGTGCACATGTTAGATATCAGAGGAAAGGAGCTGATGGGGCCACTTGGTCTTACCAAGTACCACCCTCACTCCTCTGACTGGCACTAAATATTACCGGAGGTATAATATCGGGCATCTCTGCCTACCTATACCCTGCTCAGCTGATGATCCTCATTATCATTGCATTCCCAAATAGATAAAAATAAAAATCCCATCATATTTATTGATATTCTATTTCATTCTGCTCATAAAATTAATCTTATTTCATTCAATGTCACGGTAGATTAGTGGAGATGCAATTTAAGGCTGCAATATTTCTGTTGTTTTATGAACTGGGGTACTTACTTGACATTTCAAGTAAAAATGTGACGTTTAAGTAAGTGATCCTAGTAAGTGATCCTAGTGAAGATAATTAATGATGTGTCACTAGACAGAAAAATCAATAATGACTTTTATGATTTTTTAAGAAGGCTTCTCTTGTATTTTATGTTTGACATGCATAATTCTGTTAGACAGCATGACAAATTTTAACAAGTGCATAAAATGACCTGCTAACCACACATTACTAGAACAGTCGAATGCTGTTGAGATACACAGCTATGAATAATAATATCTAGGAACTGACAATGATTGGTAAACCTGTTATCTGAGCAATTTTGGGTCCAGTGGAAACTAAATAACCTATATACAGCATTAGATAAACCACTAGTAAATGTAGGGATCATAAATTAATGCTGCATGCAACTAAAGGGTAATGTCACACAAAGGAAAATACAGTACAAAGAGATATATAAATAAATACTTAAAAAGAATCACATGCTCTAGTCTGTCTTTTTTAAATAGCTTTGTAAGTTTAATTTTAAAATACCCTTTTGCATATAACCATTGATGTGCTATTTCAATTGGAAGTACAGTATTGGCTCGATTATAGGCCGCATTCCGAGTATAGGCCGCATCCGAGTATAGGCCGCACCCTAAAAGTTAGGTGCTTTTTAAAGAAAACTTGTAATTTAAAGTGTAATAGATATGCTGCCACTTTGCCCCCCTGAGATATGCTGCCACTCTGTGTGTCCCCCCGAGACATGCTGCCACTCTGTGTGTGTCCCCGATTGTAAAAAAAAATTTTAACCCCATAAGGACCGGGTGTTTTTAAAAAAATGCTGTACTCTTCGTGACCAAGAATGTTTTAACACTTTCCAATGTACTGTACCCACACAAGTTATATATTGTTTTTTTCAAGACAACTGAACTTTTGTGATCAAAGCATCTAATTTCCTATAAAAAAATAAAATATGCTGAAAAATTGAAAGGAAAACACTTTTACTCACTTTTGTTTGAAGTGAGAACAAAAATCTACAAAAGCTAATGAACAAAACTGTTAAATAGATTCTACTATATGTCCTGAGTTTAAAAATACCCAACAAACTATTTTCTTTTTTCAAATCTGGTCATTCTGCCCCATGTGTTATTGGGGACATCCTTGAAGTCGGCCAATGCAATTTACCCCCATCAACTATATATTTTTGAAAACTAGACACTCAAAAGTATTTCAAATACCCCTATCCATGCACTCATTCTACTATATCCAGTTGTAAAACTTTGTGGTAGTAATTTCTGTTGTATTTTTTTCACACAAATTGTAATTCAGGTATGAATTTCTAGCTCCTGGTATATGCTGAAAATTAAACATCCCAAGGTATTTCAAATGCTGGTATTTTAACCCTTTTCCATCCATGAGATTCTACCACCAGCCTTTGCCAACGTTGGTGGTAAAAAAAAAAAATTCCACACAAATTGTACTTCAGGTATAAATTTATAGCTTATTGTATACGTCAAACCACACCCCAATATGTGTTCAGCAAGGTCTCCCGAGTACAGTGATCCTGCCTCCTCTGCCATCAACCAAGGCTGTGCGAGTGAGCCTATTTGTCGCCTGCAGGGGCCTCATCTGGCATCAACCAATAGAGTTGCTTGTATGAACATTTAAAATCCTAGCGCCAAAGCTGCTGCGTAGTCCGTACCCCGTTAACCCCATATTAACCCCTTCTACAAAAAAAAACAGCAAAAAACAGAGAAATAAAGAACCACGAAGACTGTAGACAAATATTTGCCCCAGCCGAGGACAGGAACGGGCGAATATTCGCGGAATACGAAGATTTTTCCCCCCACAAAGACAAACACGAAGAGTTGGCCGGCTCTCAAGTCTAGTTAATACAGATAAAATTCATATTGTCAGAGAAGTGTGTAACACTACACACTGGGTGGACACTTTGTTTTAGCAAAAACTGCTGATAATTCAACAAAACAAAACCGTTGACACTTCCAACCGGTCTTAGCCAGTTCCGGCCAAAACTGTCTACATGCAATAAGAGACAAATATCATGGAAGACAGAGTACAGCATGTATTCCCTTACAATATATACTTAATACAGAACATTATGTTGTGTGTAGTTACCTGATGATCTTTAATATCTGGGTAGCCAAATATCTATAATATTTGTTAAACAATGTGCCGTATTATAGCTGTGATGGGAGTGATGTGTGAGGAAGTGAGGTGATTTGTGTGGTAGGTGTGATGGGCGTTATGTGTAGATAAGAGATAAAGTACTTTGTGTGATGAGAGTGAAGAGAAAAAGCACCTTTAATTTGATGGACTTTACATTGTTTGGAAATGGGCATATAACCCTTCCTAGATTGATGGGCAGCAACAATTACTTCTCTAAGATCTTTACTTTCCATGGCATTATGTTAACACTTGAATACTCCAAACCAGCAAACACCTAAAACTTTGGCTTTTATAGAGGTGGTCACACTTGCTGATGCTTACTTAATCAAGGGCATTTGACTAGCAGCACCTGTCTGCTACTTAGCCATGTAATACCTATGGGAGCAGTAAGGATGTACTTAGTTTTTCACACATGGCTTCTCCATTTTGGGTTTATTTTTGTTGAATAAATCATGTAATATGTCATGTGTTGTTTATCTGAGGTTGTATTTGCCTAATTTTTAGACCTGCTAAGGAACAGATGATTGTTATTATGCCCTGATATGTAAAACCATAGAATTTAAAGAGGGTGTACTTTTTTTCCACACAACTGTAGTTCTTCCTCCCAGTGCATTTGCTAAAAAAAAACTGCACAAAAAGTAACAAAAATATCTAATCTATATTGGACGATATACAACATATAATTGAAAAACTAAGTAATTAATTTACTTGTTTGATGTGCTGTACAAAGTAGTACAAATAGAATTTTGATTACAGTGATTATGCAGCTCACAAAAGTCAGATACGACGTAGAAACATATACTAGAGTCATTATAATCAGTAAAAAAAACCACAGTCAAAATTTTAGTTCAAGGAAAATTATAATCATATATAATTATATAATCACAAGTATGATATATATGTATATATATATATATATATATATATAATATATATTATATATATATATACATATATTTTCCTTCTCTTATGAGTGGTATGTGTCTTCCAAAACCTCAGATGCCTTGAGGCTTCAGGGTTCTGCATAGTATCTTAACTGTTCCTAGCACTGCTCTCTTGTGGACAAAGCATACCTTCTCTGCCAACTACTTCCGCTTCTGTCGACCACTTCCGCTTTACATTACATTAAATTACATTTATTTATTAAGCGCCGGCAGATTCCACAGCGCTGTTACAGTCAGTTGAACAATTTACAAACACATACAATAACAAATTGGTGCAAAGGAGAAGCGGGCCCTGCTCTTGCGAGCTCTAGTTGGTGGTTGAGGGGGAAGTGAGACAATAGGAGAGGACTGCTTGGATGGGGATGAGTTGATCTGGTTCCTATGATGTGTTAAAGTTGTTGATTGTTCAGATGGCTTGATTATGATGATGGTTAGCAGTACTGGAAAGGAATGTTGTACACTTCCCTGAACAGGTAGGTTTTCAGAGAGATTTTGAAAGTTGCATACGAGGCAGAAAGTCTGACAGAACGGGGAAGGGAATTCCCAGGAGGAGTGTGGCGCGGGTAAAATCCTGAATACGGGAGTGGGAAGAGGTAACAGTAGAAGACAGCTGCAGGTCTTGAGAGGAGCAAAGGGGGTGAGTAGGGTGTTTTCTCTTCTTCTTTATCATCTTCTGTCTTCTATCGTCTCCCTGTTCTTCTCTCTTCATCTTGTATCATCAATCTTTAACTTGCTATCTTCGTCCACATCTCCGCGGAAATAACCACGTGGGAACTTCTGCCCAAATGAAGACGCTTGTAGTGATGTCCTTTAACCCATCCTCCAAATAGGAGAGAGAACGTCACCGCAAGCGCTGTCATTTTGCCTTCACTTACGGCAATACGGCAACGGTTGTGGCGACATCTTCGCCTCTGATTGGAGGATCAGAGAGATGAAGTCACAGTAAGCGCCACCATATAGCCCTCAACCATTTTGTGCATTGCTTCCTTCTCAGGTGTCAAAACAATATAATTTATTTTGAAATAAAGTGAACTATCCACACATGTAAACCAAGGATTAGTAGCCAATATGGATCATAAACGTAAGCATTTTAACCATTCTTTTCTATTCTCCAGTTTACATCATTCTTCCTTTCCCCGAATAGTGCATTATTGTCAAATAAAGTACACAATTGTGATCCTACTACATAGGTATTTACTTCATCCTTCATTTTATGTGTGCTTTTATATAGTCATTAGTTTTGTCTGAAATTAGGGGTAAATTAAGTGTTCTTAAAAAAGGCTTGTATACATGAAGCATTAGGGAAGGTCCTTGCAACCATGTTAGAGCACATTGGAACAACTGCCAACAAGACAAATTGACTCATCAGACAAAAATTAATTTTGCTTAGTTGTTCAAAACCCTAACAAGCACAACCATGATAGGCCATCAATTTTAATTGATGATTGGGGATATAATTTAAAGAAAGGGTAGGTCCTAGTTTCTGTAGCCATTCAATATAAACCAATAGGAAGCTAAACAATGTTGGAATGACTTACTTGTAATATATTTTCAGGTTGACCTAAATGACAAAAAAAATGTGGAATTTGCTGAAGGGAAAAGGAGGCAGAGGAAGAGTTTGGGAGAAGGGAAAAGGGGTTAAAAACCACACATGGAGAATACTTCATGTTCAGTGGACACCTAAAAATACTATGCATGTAATTAAATTACATGTTACCATCCCCTAGTCATATCATTGATACATTACTCACTTAATATAGCCATGTAATTGTCTATTCACAAAAATTGACTGAGCATCAGGAAAAGAGGGTAAATGCCTTGGTCTGTAAGTCTTCTCAAGCAACTAATGTACTGCTTTAGCAAAAGTGTTCCGTGCTTGTATATAAGACATAAATGTGGCTAAACTACTGTGATTTATCAGCAACTGACCCGACAATTTTCTACGCCAGTTGGGTCCCCCAATGTTTCACAAACATTTCAAAACCAAAAGTTTGTCAATGTCTATTTTAGTTGTGCATTTTCCAAGTTTAAGTTATTATGTACCACATTGTATTATTTTCATCCTTTCTCTAATGTTATACATTTTTTTCATTCTTACATTCTATACAGAAAGTGTTTGCACTCTTGAATTTACTTTTGGGTGTTTTGGAATAATTCTACATGTGAGCAGAAAGCCTACATCATGTTGTGATTATGAGAAATGATTTGATTGCTAAATTAGCATTAAATCTGCAAGTGTCCTAAATTTTATTTCTTATCTAAGTACAATTATTTTCAACTAAATATGCATTTCAGGTATGTAAATTAACTAACTCATTCTCAATTCTAAAAAGAAACAAATTAATGTAACATGGTCCAAGGTTTTTTGTGAGGACTATGGCTGAAGTTTTATGTAGAAGATGCAGAAGATTTTCATTGCTCTTCTATATTGTTTAATATTCAATATATTTTCTAATATTTTTTTTGCCTTTTTTTGCCCTTATGTTTGTGCTTATCGGTCTTACATATGTTCAGTTAACACATTTTCTAATCCCTATTGCTTCCTTTACTCAAAATTCCATTTCCAACTTTGTTAGTTAAGTTAGGGATCAACTCCAGTTCTGTGAACATTGATAGAGAGAACCCAAGGCCACAGATCTACCATGCTCACTGGATATAGCGATAAAAGAAGAGATAAACCAGTGGCGTAGCATATTTTAGAATACCAACATCCTTTGTCATCATTGAGATTTATAGGTATATATTGTATAGCTCTTTTGAGATGTGAAATCCAAATTACTCCTGAGAAGAGAGTCATTTTGGATCCTTAGATTGGATACAGTTGCCCCTTGTAAGAAATATAACTATTTGTACCCAAATATATATATATATATTCTTTCGTTCTTTTGGGGACAGGTGGCAAAGAAACACACGCACACAGCAATATGTATTTTTAAGAGTATATTGACAATTAAACTATAGCAATTAATGGTCTCAAGTTACAATACAACAACAAACGCAAACACGAGTAACACTGACAAACCTCATTACTACATTATCGTAATATTAACACCTCTTAACCAGACTAATTACCACAATACTGAAATATATCATAATGACAACACTAATCCTTACTCCAATTAACAAAGGAGGAAAACACAATGCAAAATATAACCGTAAAACAATATAGTTACCACCAACGTCCCAATGATATCTTGACTTGAAAGGACACCGGCAGTCTAAGTTCACCCCCAAGGATCCTCTGCACACAGCAATATCTTGAGTTTCTTTCTTGGAACCAATCAGTCCTTGGGATAGGTAACTTTTTATCCTTGTTCTCTCTCCTGGACCTTCCTTCTGACTGGTTCTCTCCCTCCCTTTTTATGGTCTGAGGTTTTTGTTCTTATACAGTATTTCTGGCCATACTAAGTTATGGACTCTGCCTATCTCTGTCTTTGGTTATCCAATTCATCCAATCAAGGGCCATTGTTAAGATATGGAAATTGCTCAGTTGTCCATTGCCATGTTTCCATTGGCCAGAAGTCCACAATAACTGGAGCCGACTATGAATATGTGAAAGGTCTACTGTGAATATTCGAAAGGGTGTTGTGAAGGTCCACAATAGCTGGAGCCGGCTGCGAATATTCGAAAGGGTGTTGTGAAGGTCCACAATAGCTGGAGCCGGCTGCGAAATTCGAAAGGATATGTGAGGTCCACAATAGCTGGAGCTGACTGTGAATATTCGAAAGGTTTTTGTGAAGGTCCTCAATAGCTGGAGCCGGCTGCGAATATTCAAAGGGATGCTGTGAAGGTCCACAATAGCTAGAGCCGACTCTGAATATTCGAAAGGCCTACTGAGAAGGTCCACAGTAACCGTGATGTTTGCCACATATCCCTGGAGCCAATGTCCTGACGAGTTTGGGGGGGTAGGGGGTGCACAACTGCCAGCAACCTTATATTTAAGATATCAGTTATATTCTAACATAAATATTAAAACACATTATTTTTCTTACACCCTTATGGGCTTAATGGTAACTTACCCCTAGCATGTTTTTTGGACACTAGATTTGTACTTATATATATATATATATATATATATATATAGTCAACTGTTTATACATTTGATACACTTAATAGTCCTGTACTAGCACACTAAAAAACAATGTGCCAGAAGCTGATTTAGGAGGCATATAGCAACAAATTTGAATTTAATACCACAGCTTAGAAAATATCCCTCATCTATAACAAGTGGTTCTTTGATACACTTTGTACAACGCTGTATAGTTTTTTGTACTAGCAAACTCTAAAATCCCAGAAGCTGCACAGCTTGGACAATATAGCCAATTCATTACATGTGGTTAACTATATTATTTTCCCTTTATATGTGACATACATTGTTTGGTGTCTTTACAGGTTTTTTTTTTAGTTTCAATACAGATGAACCTAATCAACCCCTTAAGGCTGTTTTTTCCTTTATGTACCCTTTGTGACTGAGGCTGCTTTAAACATATTTTCAGCACTCATGTACTGCTCTACTCGCTCATGTACCGTACCCACACAAGTTATACATTTTTTTTCTTTGAGGACAAGAAGGGCAGTCTTTGGATACTGTTATTTTGATCATGTCATCTAATTTACTTAAATAATAAAATATAGGGGAAATGTTATTACTTTTATTTGAAAAAGTTACATAATGTTTTTATGGGGTTTTTTGCAAGTTATAAGGCAATAAGTACAAGTAGCGTTTTGCTATTTCAAAACCATTTTTTTAATTCTCTAATCATTCCCCATGTCCTATTTGGGTGATCTTTTAGGCTGGTATTTTAACTCTTTCCGTAGACTAATTCTACCCCAGCCTTTGTCAAAGTTTATGGTAGTAATCGTTTAAACACATATTACTTTATGTATGAATTTACAGCTCTTGGTATATGTTACTGTCAAACAACACCCCAATATGTGTTCAACATCTCCAGAGTACAGTGATACCACCTATGCATAGGTTTGTTGGGTTGTTTGGGGTTAAAATGTCACATTTGGGGCTTGAGCAACTGAGGCTTTCAAATTGTATTTTTGACATTGAGTCATCTTGCCCCATGTCCTATTTGCGAAAAGTTGAATCTGGCCAATTCAATTTACTCAGTCAAAACTCTTTTTTCTTAGTTTTTCTTAGTTATATTTTCCTAATCACTTTGTGATTTTTGTCATTGACAATGTTCCCTAGGAGTTCTTAGTAGTGAATAGATTTTAGCTTTCAGTCTCTCTCTTTGCATTTTTCCTTGTTGATTTAAGAGGATTTATTAAATCAAGTAAATTATTGATATGACAATGCAGATCAGGGGAAAAAATTGAATATTTTGGAAATGTTACAATTATATAGCTAGTCACAAACATTTTCCAAAGTCATCTTTTTCTGTTCAACAGCTATAGATACCATCTTCATGATTTTATAGGCTTATAGAAATCTTATCCATAAATGTTTTTTTATTTTCTTTGCAGTACATACAGTGTGGCATTGTGATAAAAATCCATCTGGAACTCAATTAGTTAATGACTAGAAGATGTCACATATGACCCTTCTGTAATGTTTATTTTATGCTAATAAATCTGCAGGAAGGTAATTAAGAAAGTTTTCCCAACAGATGTGGTCAAGAAGCCATATGTCAAATGCACATTAGATATTGTTATTAAGCACACATGATTAGCACATAATCCATACTGGAAAATGATTAAGAGCCAGAAAATAGTCATCACTGGAATTCAATCACAATAAAATGTGTTCCGACTGCACTTTCAATTAGTCCTTTTTTATTTTCAATTTCCTCTCTACAATGAAACTGAAATCAATCACAGTTAATTAGAGTGATAAACACTGAGGCTGAAGTTGCCTCCCTGTTAGAATGTTAAGTATTACTGAATAGGTTCTAGCATGATATATGAAAATGTATCTAAATATAGTTTTGAAAAGAAACCGATGCAGAATTTAGAATGTTATTTTTAAAGCATTATCCATACAAGCGTGGTTGCTCTGTCGGCATGTTGATTAGCTACAAAATAAGTCATGTAACCACCTAGACCCTTGGAGAAAATCAAAATGCTGATTTGTGTATATTAAAAAGGTGCATCATTTTGCATAGTCTCTAGTGCGATCGACTAATACACATCAATACATCCATTTTGTGTCATCTCATTTTCTTCTCCCAGTGCATGTGTGCAGTAGCATATCAGCTCAGCTCATAGGCATGCTAGCTGGCACAGCAGAAGAGGACAGGGAGGAGGAAATTAGCCAGAAGTCTTATTGTAACATTCATTTGGAATCCATGGAAAAAGGGACACAATGGCATTTTAGTTGTGTTTTTCAGCTGGATTCTTCATTTCCAATACTGTATTTAAATACATAGTCATGTGATAAAAAAAAGTATGGACTTGAATACAGCTGGAATGCCCATTTTTCTACAAGTGAAAAAGTGTAAATTCGCAGCTTCACTAGTTAATGTGAAGTAGATACTGATGCATCGTGCTGAGCATTCTGAGAACGTAATTCTTATGAACGTAATAAACAATATATCTTAAGCAACAACTATATGCATCGGTACTGTCCACTTTATCATTCCCAGCCCCGTCAGTACTGAAGTATATTGCATTTAAAGGTAATTTAATTCCTGGTGCAAGCACGTGTCACAAGCCTTACCTTTAACTCTGGTGGATGAATTAAAGTCGTAAACATTTCTGTTATGTCATCCCCACAGCAGACGTAACCCATACAGCTACTAACCTGCCTAACCCATTATCTAAATTATTCAGATGAGGTTATGTTAGTACAGTAGCAGTGCCATGATACTTCTCTCTTCCTGTGCAACTAGGGCAGTACCACAAGCAACATCCTCTGTTTAACGCCAGGGTATAAAATACAATAATTCTGCATCAGGTGGAAATAAACTATGGAGGCTCTGCTGACAACATAATCCCCCAAAAAGAATACTAATAATAAAAAATAAAAAAATAAACAGCACTTTAGATGAACACTTTAAATATGAAACTGATCTTTAAAATAACATTTTTAAAACTTTTTGGTAGTCGCCCTAAAATGGTTTCTTTGTTTTGTACATGCCAAATTTTTTGGCAACTATATTTCTTTCATTTCTGCTTGTAAGGCCCTCGTGACTTAAAGAACATTGCATTATATCTGCTGTATCTAAACAATAAAAGAGCACAAATAATAAAACAGGAAATGATCAATGTCAAATACTCATATTTGATTTTTGAGTTTGAGGTTTTCATGCTACCTCTAGATGAAAATATGTTATCAAATTACTTACTGTATACTGTATGTATTAGTTTCTAAGGCATTCCACGATTTTTACACATTTCAAGGCACGAAAACAAATTGCAAAACTATCAACTGTTTGTTAAATTTGTTCTTTTTGGTGTTGCAAACATGGGAATGAAAAACAACCCACTCGTCCCTGGGTGGGCTTGAACCACCAACCTTTCGGTTAACAGCCGAACGCGCTAACCGATTGCGCCACAGAGACAACCACCAAAAATTTGCTCTTTTGATTGTCAGCTATAGATGAGCTATCTCTCCTTCTAACTGAGCAAGATGTTTGGCTTTTAAGCATGCATCCATTTTAAATACATTTTTCTAATACCCTAAATCATAGGAATATTTTTTCATCTCATGTTGAATTGTTCCATTGACTAAAAATGTTTTTATTTATGTCCACCAACAATAATGCATGCCATTGTAACTCTATAGAATAAAGAACAAATACTCTCTATTATCCCTACATTTAATTAACATATGAAACATATTAAAGCCAGAACTAACAAGGCACTAATAAGGAGACTTTTGCACAGTGAGCAAAATCGATTTGGATTAAATTTTTGTTTCGCTTTTACCGCATTCGTTTTAAGGAAATGAATTTCGTTTCCCAGCCGATCGGGTGAGGCGAACTTGGGGGGCACTTTTTGATTCAGAACAACATGTGGGGGCATTCATGACACCTTCTGGACGGCAGCAGTAGTAGATGGCAGATGGCAAATGCAACCTGTGGAGCAGGACTGAGTTTCCCCGATATTATATTATATTGGCACCAATATTTATGTATCAATGAGGAATAATAGATGATATAATATAAATATAATAAAATAATCAGCTTGTCTAAAAATTACAGGTGTGGCTAGTAGCATAAATGGGCAACTGCCCTAATCAACTAAACGCCACTCATAAACAGGGTAAAAATGTCTGCTGCAGTCCATGTAATACACTACAGTAGTCACTACAACTTCTCCAATTCACCCAAAACGTTACATTTTCTGCCCAATAGGCATTAATCTCAGCCTTTGCTAACCTAACTTTCACTGTCACTGTGTCACACTCCAACTCCCATCAGTCTGTAACTGCTGCTACTGACAAGTTAAAATGGTGTCTCACCTCAAAAAGTCACAAAAAAAATATATTACGACAACTACCTACCATATTGATACCTTTCGTTGTTTTCATTATTTTCATGTCGTTATTTAGAAAATGAGCAGACTTTAAATGCTGTTGACATGGAATAGGTTTTTATGACTTTTTGAGTTATGCATTGAAGGTTATGTCCTTCAAAATTTGACAGCAAGCTGCGTTAGCATTCTAGTTCTAATTAATTTAATGAAAATGTTACTTATTTTAATCAAAGAGTCACTTATCCTGTGCTTTTTTTAAAATGTCATTTTGAATTAAATTTTTGAGTTAGCCAAATCCATACTGTAAGAAACAAACATGGGTATTTGAATTGTCACATTTTGTGTTGATGCAGCTGATATGAGTAGTGGGCAGCATACAAGAAGTAAAGATAACCAAAATTGTATTTAAATGTCATCTGATCTGGGACACAAGTATAATGTAAGCTTAAAATAGGAAAAACAAATTTATGGTAGGTGATGTCACTAGACTCAAACGTAAAAATAAGTGACATGGCATTATATGCAATATATTTGGTTTTAGATTTAAAAAAGAGCACATACTATTAAAAAATCAAGGTTTGTGTTTATATCCCTACTATATAATATGTAAAGGGAAAGCATTCTCTAATATTAATTTTGCATAATTAATAATAATGCATAATTAATAATAATTACCCGAGTTGTACCTGGTAAACTATAGAGGGATGAGATACAGCTGGAGGCCCCAGATGCCTAATTATACACTGGCAAGTGGGCCATCTATAAGCTGGACTGACAGGATAGGGAATACAACATGAGAATCCTGTATTTTAAATGTCATCTCTGTATCGCTGAACCTGTTAACCTCTTCCTGTCCACGCAGGCATGTGCAGTTGTGGGATAAAACCGGGAGAAAGCTGTGATGTGGAGGGAGTTGTTATATGTGAAAGTTTTGAGGGGGTGAGGTCTGACAGGTGTGAAGGACTAAGTTGCTATATGTGATAGATGTGAGTGTATGTGAGTGTAAGTGGGTTGTAGGCACCGACACAGCACTCTTGAGCAGGATTAAAAATAATGTAGCTTTATTTTGTACAGGTGGGATCTGTGATAGGTGTGAGGGAATGAGGTGTTTTATGTGATGGGTGTGAGGGAGTGAGGTGTTATATGTGAGTGAGTCATGTGTGATGGGAGTGATGGGGGAGATGTGTGATAGACGTGAGTGAGATGTTAGGCATGAGGAAGTGAAGTGTGATCATTGTGTTATACGTCATAGGTGTGAGGGAGTGTGAGCTTTGGGTTGTAGCCACTGACATAGCACTCTTCAGCAGAATTTAAAAACAATGTAGCTTTATTTTGTACATGTGTGTGTGATAGGTGTGAGGGAGAGAGGTGTGATGGAAGTGAGGTGTTATGTGTGAGGGAGGTGTCATATGTGATCAATGTGAGGGAGTCATGTGTGATTTGATTGGTTTAATTTATGATAAGTATGAGAGAGTGAGGTGTTATATTTGATAGACGCAAGGGAGTAAGGTGTTAGGTGTAATATATGTGAGGAAGTGAGTTGTTATGTGTGATAGATGTGATGTGAATGAGGTGTCATGATAGAGTGAGGATGCTTTAGCAGGTGTCTGTGTATTATGATGAATGGGGAGAGCAAGGGACCAGGGGGCCACTCGGCTTTAACTTTTCCCGTGCCAAAACGTGCCAGCCCTAATTAGTATGTTAATGTTCTATGTTTCTACGTTTACAATACTCATTCTACCTCTGGTGGCCCAGAAATCAATGAGGCAAGCTGAGCAAGCAAAAAGAATCACACACACACATGAATCCTCATAGTATTTACAAAAAAGTGCTCAGCAAGTGGGTCACTGGATACCAGCGGGATTTTCAGGGCTGAAGACAGTAAGCCCACTTGGCAGGGCTGAAGGCAGGAAGCCAACTTGGAAGGGCGCAAGGTAGGAAGCCCACTTGGCAGGGCACAAGCTAGGAAGCCCACTTGGAAGGGCATAAGGTAGGAAGCCCACTTGGAAGGGCACAAGGTAGGAACAATACAGAATCAGGTACACAAGAAACCAGGAACAAGTCAGGATCAGTTACACAGGAAGCCAGGAACAAGTCAGGATCAGGTACAGGGCCAGAGCAAAATGGTCCTATAACTTCAATGCAAAGGCCCCTAACAAACAGGGGAGTGTCCAGATATAGGTCAGGTATGAGTATTAATATAGCGTCACACACACCCACTACCAAGTATTCTTCCTGAATGCATCTATTTCATATAAACAATATGTGAAATGTTCCAGGATGACTTTCATCTAAATCAGCTGTGCAACTATCGAGCATAATTGTTTCTAAAATAATTTGAAAGGACTACTTATGATTATTCATCATATATTTAACCTCCTTATCTTCTGTTTCACCTGAGAAAATCCTAGTGGAGTGCAGGAGTCCTGGTTTAAGAATGGTCTCATGGTGCATGAGACTATAAGACTCCCAGCTCCTGACAAGACCACTAAGATCAAGGATCCTTGAAATGGCTGGGGCCCTGGGATCCAGCTGTACTTGTAAGATAAAACTAGTCCGTGCACAGTGTGTGAATTATAATGGAGCTCTATTTAAATGTTACACGCACAAAACAATTTAAATATACAGTAAAATATTTATTATATATCAGATCATTGGTCCCTGTGACTGCATAGCTCACAGGAACTGAAAAATTATTCTCCCGAACTACATCTATTATAACAGAAAATTAAAATTTAACAAGCAGGGCAAGCGTGAAAATGACCACAATTTATTCAACTCTTTGAGTTGCATTTAATGGACAATATAAGATCTATACTGATTTCTCAAGGTTATTGATTTGCACTTACTGCTTTAATAAGGGCACAATGACTTAGAGTCAAGGATAAAACATTACAATACTGAAACTAACCATGGGGGAAAACAGCATGGTAAAAAGTCATTTGTAAATTTCTGAAAACCAGCTACTGCCAAATGAATAAACCAAGTGTTATTTTAAATATAGTTAGAAAGTGTGCAATACTAAGAGTTAATATCCATGTTATTTGTTGCCACGGTCTACTAACTTATGTCTTTGTATATTGGCTAGGATTCTAAGAAATGGGTCTGTGTTTGTTTCTTCAGCCATAACAAGTAACACTCTGTTCTGTACATTCAAGTGAACAGTTTAAAGAAATCCATAGACGGGATTAAGCTTTCCGAACCAAATTTCTCATCATGTGGATGATTCAGTTGTTTAGAGTGGTTATTAGACTACAACTAAAGAACAGCACGTTGTGAAAAGAAATTGTCTTGGGCACTACAATTTATTTGTATAATTAAAAAACTGGGGAGTATTGACTAAAACAGTATATGGTGAAAGTGTGCCAGTCAATAAGCTACTTTTCATTTCTGTGCTATCAGCTGTTGAGAGCATAGAGATACAAAGTTACAAAAATATCTGCTCAGTGGGATACTCCCTCATTCATGCGCATCCGCTGTGCTCATGGAAGTGACAAACTATTGCAATCAGTGATATAGATGATTGTGTATTTATGTGCATGAACACAGCCCACCCTGCAGAAGACTTCTAACAGATATAGCTGTAACCTTAGCTCAGACTCTTGGGGTTTAACTGTTGCTGTTTTTTGTTTGTCAGAGTCTCCTGGTCATGGCTGGCCCTGGGGTATCTTCTCCTAGCTGTCTAAGAGAAGGGTATTTCTTGCTCCCCCCTGCTGCATGAGCACACTTGCTTACATAATATACAGTATAACCTTGTGTTAATGACCCCTACCAGCTAAATGCCCAAATTAACATGGGCCATACTCATGGTGAATGGAAAAATGTTCAAGAATTACTCCGTCACATGCTACTCCAATGTAGCATAACGCATAATGTAGCATAATTAGTGCTTTTTCATAGCACCACCACTGTTTCTTTGCTTGAATAAAGATGAGTTAGTCCATATTATATTTTCCTTGTCATAAGACAAGGTTTGATAATGGACAATTATTAGATTCACTGGATTGTCACCCTCTGTAAGTCTTAAGAGGCAGATTGTTGGTATATGAAAATAGGGAGGACGGTGGCTGGGAGCTAGAACCTGAGGTACAGCTGAGGCACAGCCCTTGGTCATGCTTATGACAATGCCCAACCTAAGTATACCACGGATAGTGACTCTTTAAAATTATATGCGGTTAAATTACAATTACACTTCTGTTAATCAAGATAGACTGTTACCAGACTGTGAAGCTGGGAAAGCCCTGACCTACTCTCCTGGTGGCCTTGTGATCAGTGGTATATTCATCTATGGCACTGCCTTACACCTAAAACAAATCCCAGCACCAGGGCTGATATCAGGTGGTACATCCGGTACTAGTGTACCAGGCAGGGAAGTCCATAATATAATTTCCTTCTCATCAGACATGGTTTCATAATGGATAATTACTTGATTAACTTGGTTGTCTCCCTCATTAAGCCACTTCAACACAATATTTGATGGATTATTAAGTGGTTAATATTTAATATTTAAAGAGTCGGGGGGTCAACACATTATTGAACTTCCCAGGTATTTTCACGCTATCCATATTTCACTGCGTAATCTTTTGATTTTGGATTTTTATATTTACCTGGTTGCCTTAAGGCTGATTTTACTTTACTTTCTCCTTTATATTTTACATAAGAACTGTACAGTTTGTGTGTGTGTTCCTGGACCCCCGTGGTTCCTGTAAAACAGAACAGACAGTGAAGGTCATCACAACCTATAACGTAAGGTATAATCTACAGCAAATTCTGAGACTAATTAAAGTACTTTTCCTTTCTTTTTTAATGTAATTAATGCACTGGGGATTTCACATTTGATTTCACAGTCTGATTAAGCCATTTACTTTGCACTCTCAGCATAAAATTAAGTATCTGTATGTGAATTCATTTTAACACAATAAACAGATATATTTAATTAATTCTCATTAATCCTGATAACACTGATATTTTTGTTATCATGGCACCTGTCAGTGGGTGGGATATATTAGGTAGCAAGTGAACATTTCATCCTCTAAGTTGATATGTTAGAAGCAGGATAAATTGGCAAGCCTAAGGATCTGAGCAGCTTTGACAAGGGCCTAATTGTGATGGCTAGACGACTAGGTCAGAGCATCTCTAAAACTGCCAAGGCCAAGACTCATTGATGTAAGTGGGGGGTAATTGTTGAAAAAGTTAATGCTGGTTCATATAGTTTGTTGCGTATGGTTCCGTGTAGCCACAGACCAGTAAGGGGACCCATGCCCTGCCGTAAGCACCTACAATGGGCAAAATGGAAGAAGGTGGCCTGGTCTGATGAATCACAATTTTTTTAAACGTAGATGTCCGGGTGCCTGTGCATCTCTTAACTGGAGAACACATGGCACCAGGATGCATCTTACAACTTACATGACTTACAGGATCTGTTGCTAACATCTTGGTGCTAGATACCACAGCACACCTTCAGAGGTCTGTTGGGGTCCATGCCTCAATGGGTCAGGGCTGTTTTGGCAGCAAAAGGGGGACCTACATAATATTAGACAGGTGGTCATAATGTTGACCAAATATGGTTAATCGGTGTATGTGTATAATAGTATGAGTGTGTGGGTGAGTGTCACTATATGGTGTTGTCTTGAGTGTTTGTGTCAGCATATTGTGTGAGAGGTATGCCTAGGGTTAGTGGAGCATAGGAAGTGGAGCAGGAAAAATAATGTGTGTGCATATTTAAGTGTATGCTGTTAGAGTGAGTGATAAATATCTATCCTTGTTAGTTAAATACTGCAAAATACTGCACCTAGACTCACACTTGCTCCCATAAGGTATACTTATGGGAGGATCATAAGACAGGGTTATTAGTGGAATGTGCATATGGCAAAGGGCAGGATAAAGGAAAGGACATGGGGCCAGCTGATGAGAAGGGTACGGGGCGCAGGCTCTACAGTGTCCCAAGATTTCTGATGGCTGCCCTGCCCATAGATTTGCCTTTTCCTAAAAAAAAAAAAACGGTAATAGTTGTGGGTCAGTGGCTGTGGAGCTACGTAAGGGTGGGGTCATGAACCCTACCTACCCAGTACTCTGCATTTTAAGGATGTGTGACATTGAATGGAAGTAATAAACTCAGCAATGAACTCCATAGTGGTAAAGGTCTGGTTACGGAGTTCATTGATTTCCCCTGTAACGTGCCCTTAGAGCAGTGGTACCACAGGAAGCGTGATTGCTCAATAGGGCAATTGGCTTCCTCTTGCTGCCCCCTCAGACAAGAATATGCTTTTGCTTCTATAAAAATCCTGCGCACACAGTGCACATGTGGAATGCCAGTTTAGTTTCAGAACAGGCATTGCACATGCAGCTTTTCAGTAAACAGTTGTGTCTCTACTACTCAAAGTTTACTCTACTACACTGACTGACAACCAATAAAGCACAAGCTCTAGTAGGATTAAATAAGTGCACTGAGCTATGCTAAGGCTCATGGCTCAGCACAGTACACAACAGTTGTACTTTTGTCATATATGTCATGATCATTTCAATAACACCAAAATGAAACCCATTTAGGAAATCTGGAAATAACTAACAAATATATATAAACCTCCTAGATTACAAAAAATAAGGGATGTATTGAAAACTTTCCTTGATCTCAACCTTCTATAATTTAAAATGTTTATAAAACAAACAATATAAACTGTGGTTTAAAACAAGACCACATGCAAGAGAAGTTTTTGCTAAACAAAAGGAAAATAATGAGTAATTCAGGATAAACGGTATGTCACAATGAACACTGCTCCATTATTCTCTGAAGATTCCTATGTACGAGTTCTATTCTTACCTCTATTATTCCCTCTTTGCTTCTATCAAGACTGGAAGACTAATACAAAGGAAAATTATTCACTAAAATGACTGTCATGGTATCCATGGACATGATATCAAATCCTAAATTAAATAACCCAGCACAAATGCAATTAAAATATATTCTAAAATTAGACAGCAAAAATAGCAAATCACAAAAGCAAAGTGTGCTAGAGCTGATAATATTAACCATTTCATTTTTAGAGTTATATGAAATCCTTCTTCTGACACTCAAAGGCTTAAAAAGCATAATAAAAGTTACTTGTATCCAGCTTTGTGTATTTTTCCACTTCTGTATTTCTCAATGGATTGGCTCTTTGTCTTTTTATGGAGTAAAAATGGAACAAATCTGGTTACAGAGTGCATTACACATACACAAGTAACATACTAGAGTTTTGTCACATAGACTAATCTCCCTTTCATGCCCAAGGCAACCTAGCCATTCCCACTGCTCATTACCAAGTGTAAATTCAAGCTTTATGATGTCAGTTTCATAGCACCTTCTCATTGATTTCATGCACATAATGTATATATAACGTGTTTCAATTAATGTGGTGCTGATGGGTTCTTGCATCCTAATTCACTATTTATACAGAAAGAAATGTGAGAAGTCCACCATGCTAACGAAGATAGCACCACCTTCAAGCATAGGCATTTTGAAAGAAAGTGTCCATTAAATGCACTTTACCTACATTTTTATGGTCATTTTTGTAGAGCTATTATTTTTTAATAATAAAATTACAATGGTGATTATTCTTTGTGGGGTCTATTCACTAAAGGTCAATTACGTTTGAGTTATGTACAAGTCAAGTTTGTCCAAAATGTTAAGCTTCCATATTTACTAATGTAAGAGCCAAGAGCTTCCCTCTTGTCATCCAGCCAGCTTAGTGGGAGTTAATTACTGGTTGGAAATACTGCCTAAACATTCAGCGGTGCTACAAGTAATACATACTTAATGCTTTATTTTAAGTTCTTTTAAAACTTTACTTCTATTTCCCTGCATCATTAACACAAATAGTTATCTGCCAGCCTCTTCCCCGGTGAACTGGAAGCCTCTTGGAGATCTGAACACTGCAACAATGATGTTTCACACAACTAAGTGTGTGATGTCATTGCATAAGCACAAGGGACACATATTGCAAATGGTGATCTTATTTTTGGCAGTATGCCGCTTCACTCAAGAGGCACTTGACATAATTGGAGGATGTTACTACTACATTTAGTCTGTAGTCTGGCTGGTAGAGGTGACTCTTGAGCTCTGTGAATACTAATGAAATGGCAGTCTGTGGACACAGATGGAACAAGTAAGCAAGGACATTTATGGAAAACTTTAGGTAAGTTTCCCCAAGACACTGATCACCTAACACTAGCTAGCTAATACTAGGTACCCTACTGTCTACAAAGCTATACTATCAAAAATGGGAATTCCTCTATCTTTAACTAGTATAGAAATTAGCAGGAATCTTCCCCATGCCAACCTAAAATACATCCTTCTAATCCCAGCTCCCATAAATATATATATTATATATATTATTATATATATATATATATCCGGTATATATATATATATATAATCAGTAATATAGATGGTGAAGTTGCTTATTTAGAGAACATGAGGCTTCTATCACTATTTAACCTTTAATCCTTTAACACCAATGAACACATCAACGTACCCGCTACTATTAGTATACATTATACCTCCATAATGCATAGTTAATTTGGTGAGATGTAAGTCCAATAGTTAACTATTTACTATGCAGGGCCAACCCAGTTCATCTTGCTGGGGAAACCAGAGTTGGATTTCATAATGCAGAATTGAGATGTTTCATCCCGTCACTTTACCTACATGGAGAATAATATACTTTCGAGGGCATTATGGAAATAAATATCCTATTTTATTTCATTAAGGAGGATACTTATGAAAAGTACTCCTTTTTAACCAATAGTATTCTGTGTTACTTTACCCCACGCAATTATCCCCTTACAACTGCTCATTAATACAGCTATAGCTCTAATCCATTTCCAAAGTAACACTTGCTTATTAAATAAAGCTTAAGTGCTATCCATAAGACCAGTGTTTCTAAGAACACATTCTAGAGAATTCAGCCACAAAAACATAACAGTCACATTAATGTTCTTTAGGTGATGGATTATTATTATTTTATTATACGCAATACAGCTGTGGCAAAGGTGACACAAGCGTCTGACTCCCGAACGTCAACATGCCAACTCCCATAGGGGCATTGTTGTGGTTTGCTTTGTCAATCTATCTTTAAATCAAAATGTTTAATGCCCCAGAGGAGGAAGCAACACAGAAGCGAGGAAACGAAAGATCACCAATCGAGTGACTCAGTGTTCTGATAGCAGGACTTTTCATGGGCCAAATGTTACACTAGTACGAGGTTATAGAAATGTTATCTTAAATGTAATAGAATGTAACACAGTTACGGATGAGCCTTGGGCGCTAGCCTATGAAATAGTACGGTTACAGTAATAAGAAATATCAACCGTTTTACAGCAAAAATCATTCTTGGTTATAAGAAAAAATAACTGTATACTAGCTTTAATTTTGCACATTTTCTAATCAGTATACACTATTTTAGGCTTTTAGCAACAAACTCTTCTAGGATTTGATGAAGTTAAAAACAGATGAAGCTGCATATGTAGTTATGGTATATTTAATTTGAGCGCCAGACTCCTAGCTAAATATACAATTTTTCCCCAAAAACTTTCGGTTCAAGTATATATTGGATTTAAACTTTTGCATAGTTACTTTCTCAAAAGGGCCCGAAAGATGTATGTTGCCATGGTAATTGAATGCCTACAGACCACTAAATCTAAACAGATAAGATATGTGGACCAAATTAAAGTCAACAATCCTGTTTCAATGCAGAAAATTCAGGCAGCATTGTGTTTGTGAAGAAAGAATAAAAGTGTTACAAAACTGACAGGTCATTTTTAACCATGTGCAATATATTGTACAATGACTAAACGATATCACTGAAAATATGGATATGATACACCCCCTTTGTACATAATAACTATTTTAAATGTTACTTAATTTATTTTGAGCTTCCATAAAATATGAAATGCATGTTCAAGAGATCTGTACTTTTTATTGACTACTTTTGTTTTCTTGGCATCAATAAATCAAGTCAAGCCTACTATGTAGTAAGATTAGGTGGTTGCCTTAGCTGGTGGGGCGCCATCATCATCATCATCATCATCATCAGCAGCTAGGCATCCTAGGGTCATTTTGGGATTTTCTTTTTAAGACTATCTATGGATTTTTCATTTTGCTTAATAGGCAGTAAACTCATGTAACAAAATATGATCTTGTTTAAAACAAAGGAACCGTTTTACCAAATTAGACGGCAAAACCTATATAGTTAATCACTTCCCCTACCTTGAGCACTTTCTGAGTCTAAGGCATACTAAACTTATCAGCTTAAACCAATAGTTAAGTGTATTGGTTTTGTGTAAAAAATTGAACTAATGGGGATGCTGCTTTTAATCTGTAAAATTTTAATCATTTTAATCTGTAAAATCTATTACACAATTTTACATTACTGTGAAATGTAGCATTTGGGACCAGAACAGATCCCAGTTCTGATAGACTGCTACTATTAAATATATTACATTTTGTATTTTTATATTATCATGTACTACTAAGGTATACATCATGGCACACCATTTTGCTGTATTTTCTAGACTTTTTATTTTTTAACAAAATTGCATATTTCGTGCATTTGTACGAATAAAAAAAACCCCAAAGTGATCTACAACTAAATTAACAAAAACAAATTGCTAAAGTGCCAAAAAATGTGTTTGGATTCGTTGGATACATTGCCAGGTGTAGCCACCATTACAAGCCATTTTGGCACCATTAAATTTCTAATTAGTAGACTTCATACGAGTACAATTTCCATCGAAACTGACAAAAACAAATTTGACGATTTGTCTATTCGTCATCATGTGTAGCCACCTGTCAGGTCCCTACCCATCATCGGCGGTGGTCTTTGCCTGGAGGCGACTCTGCCAAGCGGCCGCCGCGGGCCACCTAGTCACAGACTGCCTCTCCTTGCCGCGGGCCGCAACCCTGGTCCTGGGGGGTGTGGCCCAAAAACGGGGGTACATAAGAAAATCAAAAGGCTGTCATGCATGTGAAAATGTATCTTTATCTAAACTAAAAACTATGAAATTAAAAAGGAGAATCATGGTTAAAGAAACCGTGTAAAATGGTAAAAATGCACTCAAGAAAGAAAGGGTTAACAGACAGAATTCCATACTTTATGATGCTTAATTCACATAAGAAAACAAAGCATATTTTTTAAACAAATGCAGTCATTTCTACACGTATTGCTTGTCCATTGTTCAAGAATCAATTGGTTTGTTTATAGTCCTTGATCCATTATTATCTTCTTTTCAGATGAATGCTGTCAGGTAAATTGTATATAATGTGACTTCATTAAAATGTTCCAATTACAGCATCACTCCCTTCCACACTCTTTATTCTGCTGCAGTTCTAAACATGTGGCAACAGAAAAAAAACCCAGATTGTTTATTTTATAATGAAAGAGACAAAATCACGGAGAAACAATAGGGAAGTATGATTTATGACTTGAAATTATACCAGTAGATGTTACAATGTTGTCAAGTCAGGAAAACATTTTATTTGTATTATTTATTAATTTGCAATTATTTTAATAAATTATTTGCAGATTTAATAAAGATATAAGCACTCTTCAGTACATATTGATTAAAAAAATAAAATAAAACATATATAAAAAAATTAAATAGAAATAGCTGGCAGGATCTACCTAAATGCTTCAAACAACCAGCATCCAAAAATCACAAAAAATACAAAGATATGGGGGAAAAAAAACAGATGAAAACCATTAATCTTAAAATCGGGCTCCATAATTGACACTTTTCACTTTGCGATGTAAATAAGATTCTCAAGAAAAGCTTCATCTAACCCTATTGTCGCCATACTCGTGTGTATAAAGTGACTTAAATGGGTTGACAGGTGAAGAATAATTCTGATAAGATGAAAGTGATAAAAGCGAGCCAATTGCCATGGTTACCTAGCAAATAACGATTAAGAAATTGTGCCATCCTATAACATTACAAAGCAACATTTTTTTCATAAATAAGTAAAAGGAGGCCAGAAACAGGGCTTTCAAATTGTGGACTTTTATGAGATATCTCTACTAAAGGATTGTGAGAAGCGATTCTTTTCAATGCTGTCAGTGGGATGTTGTATTTCTTCCCTGGGGCATTGGATTTTCTGTTTAACGATTTGAGCTTACTGTCTAATGCGAGATGCCATCTATTTCCTTTTACAGTACATATATTTTATGTGACTAATTCTGTCTGTGAAAAATTCATAACGGAGAATGTATTGCAGAAGGACGCGGAATGTCCATGTAATCCTAACACCTGTGCATGGTAGCAAAAGCAAGGGCAGCAGGAACATTTGAGTTACTGTAAATTTCACAGAATTTTTGAGATTAACGAAGATAATTAAGTTTGCTTACATAAAAAAAGGCCAAGCACTTATGCGAGGGCTTGATTTTACATAATTATTTAACCCCCTATCGCCACCCAACAACTCTATTACAAAATGCCAAAGTAAATATATAAGACTAAAACCCTGAAACAAGGAAATTGGTCACAGCCTACTCAAAATACCAGTAGTACGTTACATAGTTACCTAGTTAATTAGGTTGAAAAAGACATAAAGTCCATCATTGTTCAATCATTCTACAAATCTAAATTAGCTCATCCAGAAAAAAAGGCAAAAAAAATCAGTAATGTCATCTTAAAGGGAAAGATGGACTCAACCTGAATCAACATTACCTTATGTACTTTTTCTTTCGATAACCCTGTATTTAATTCATATGTGGAAAAACATCAAAATTGATTACATTTTCCAAAATGACATTGGATGGCAATCTATTCCACAATTTAACTGCCCATTAAAGAAACCTCTATGTTTAAGATCTTCTCCCAAATGGTGTTGTTGTAATGCCTTGACCAACGAAAACTGCTGCAGTGATTGCTCCCTGGAGAGACAACATGCACCATATACAATATGGCGCCAGCCGCCCCCTCCTAAACTCAAATGATGTTGCTGAAGTGCAATCAAAATGTGATTAATTAAATATATTAAACAAATTAAAAAAGAAAAAAGGTAACATGTAAACATAATTCTTCAGTGATGCCACCATCGGGGGAACCATCTAGTTTCAACAAAATGGAAAAAAGTCCCAGAATATTTATAAAATATAGATTTCATTTCCACAGCAATATGGACCTTGGAACTGCTGTTCCAAGCATGCATGCATACAGATGATCTCCATGTTTGATCACCATATATGGTGGGAATGTGAAAGGAAATGTTAATCCCCATCTCATATCTCTCCTCCTCTTTAGCTCAATCTTGTTTTCTGTTCTATCCCTCCCCTCTGTTCCTATATCTCCTCCCTTTCATTATCTTGTTCCTTTCTCCCTATCTCTACTCTTATTCATTATTATACTTTGGCATCTTTTCCCCATCATTTTACACATCCATGTTCACACACACATCCATGCTCACACATCCATGCTCACACACACATCCATGCTCACACACACATCCATGCTCACACACAAATTCATATACACATCCATGCTCAGAGACATGCATACACACATCGATGCTCACATACACTCAGTACAACCCATTCTATTGCCAATGTTTGTCTATGGGGATAGCATGCCTATGTGCTTGATTGTATACACCTGTTAGAAACACCTAAACTCAATAATTAAAATGGGTGTTCACATACTTTTGGTTATTTAGTGTATAAAAGACCAAAATACCCACTGCATCTAGAAACTTGCAATGATAAAACAGATCACCTGGTGGACCATCTGCCCTGCAATCAGCACCCTCGTTAACTATTGGACTGGGGGGTACTTTCATTAATATCCGTTACAATGTAAACTTCAAAGCACAATTTAACTTCAAGTTAAATGAAATATATGTTCATTTTTGTTGTTAAAATGGACCATTTGGAGCACCAATTTAACAGATGATGCAGGTAGATATAAATTATGTAAGAATGGTAGGAAACAAAACATACAAAGCATCATTATTCACTTTTTGTCTACTTATTTAGAGCAAATATTTACTGATGCATGTCTGACATTGTTTAGCTCCAGTAATTTTTCTGCATTGACAGATATAATAGATCATTCACTATTATAGAAACATTTTGTCATACTATCTGCCTTCCATAAAAATCACTATTATTTCTATAAAAGCTGAATGATTTCAAGCTTATTTGTAATACAAAAATATGTTAACAGGTACTCAAGGGATGCAATTAATAGACATGGGTTTTATGGTATAACTTCTTGTAGACTATCCATAAAACGTACAATATTATCTTCAAAGAGCAATAGGCCTCAGACACATTTATGGCTGAATAAATTGTGAAAAATTAGTAAACAGACATTATTTGGGGCCATATATTCCTGTATTGTATGTCTGTCTTTGTCAAGTCACTTTTTCTGTAGTCTTGTTTCACTCACCCCTGGTCCTCGGAGCCCCCCAACATGAGCCACCTTTGTCCCCAATAGCTTGTCAGTGCCACCTGTGTCCCTAAACAGCTTGTCAGTACCCCTAAACAGATTTCTGTCTCACCTTTGTCAACAAACAGCTTGGCAGTGCACACAAACAGCTTGTCTACGCCATCACGAACCCAAACAACTGGTCAGTGCCCCCAGACAGCTTGTCTGTGCCATATTTGCCCACCCAACACAGCCTATGTGTGCCCATGCCCATACCACTTATCCAAGTGGTGTGTGTCTCCATCCGTGCTGTGCGCAGACTGATCAAGCATGCAAGAAGTGGATATGATGTCACTTCCTACTTGCTGGATCAGTCAGAGTGCAGGTGAGGGCTGGCACCTTTTGGCCTAGGGGCAGGCAAAGCCAAGTGCCCTCCTCAGTAATACACACCATTTTACACACTCACTCTACAAACATGGGTAAACTAACACACATTTACACACTCATGTCAATACATACACACACTAACATCTAACATTTACACATAACACTAATGCTAACATGCACTTGATGCCACACATATTTACACATACAATCATGCTAACACACACTTATACGTAGACACCTATGCTAATACACTGAAATCTACTTATACAGACTCTTTCTAAGACACAGATTTACACATACATATTCCTGCTAAACAGACACCCATAACACACACATACTCATGCCAAAACATATACATTCATGCAGGCAGACATACTCTCTCACTTTCTATGTCTCTGTCACTCCCTGCCTCCTTCTCTTATCCTTTCTTTCACCCTTTCACCCCCTCGCCCTCTTGCCCACACATGCAACACACGTAACACACTGGCAGCTTCACAATCAGCAAGCACTGACTTTGAGCAGGAGTGGGTTTATATAGTTTGTTAAATGACCTTTAATTAGAGGAAGGAAGGGATTTTAGTGGTTGCTGTGGTAATGCTGGACAACTGTGCGAGGTCACACCCCCTGGGCAACCATGTACATACCCTGGGGGATGAGTAGTGTGCTTTTACCAGTTATACACATCCCCAGGAGGTGGTGGATGTGTTGTGGACTTTTAATCCTCGTAAAAGCTGTAGGTGGTTGCCCCTGCCATTGTGGGATTGGCGAGGTCTGTAAGGGGCTTGTACAATGGGCAGAGATGTCAAGGGGGACCCAAGGTATGACACATCATCACCCTACTGATACTTCTGAGTTCACTATAACATTGTAAATACAATTCTGCTTATTTTAAAGTCAAAAATCACTTAATACTGTTTTATGAACAATTACCATAGTGGTTTAGTGGCTTCTGCAGTATGATGTACTTTAATTAAATGAACGATATAAGACATTACTAAGAAGCCATTTTACACATTAGAATTACTTGGACCTTCAAATGGCATGAAGCTTTCATAACCACATTAGCATCAGAAGATGCTTTAACTGTAATTTGCATGTCGTTAGCATAATATGCTTAGTACACTGTAGCTAAAAATGCGCTGAGTATTCACAGTATGAACAGAATAAAACATTAAATAAATGAAAGCAATAAGAAAAGGTTTCATGAAAACCAGGTAGAGGGCACATTTATCTCCATCTCTTGCCAAGAGTGTCTTTGGCATCTGTAGCAGCTTTTTATTACCAGTGCGTTGAATGGAACAGCAGTGAAACTGGTTGGTTAGTGCCAAATACCAGATCTATTATCTAATTGTGGTATTATTTCATCAGATAAGTGTCCTAAAAATAAACAAAAAAGCTAACATACAACAAAAGGATTCAAGAATGTGCGCAGTGGTACTCTGGTTCCTGGGTCATTCTATCCCCTAACCAATTAACTATGAGCTTATTCCACTCCCTTTATACAGTGTTATGTTATTTCATCTTTGCTTCTATGAGTATACCAGGGTTTTAATTTAGATTTAAGAAATTGCAATAGTATTGAGCGGATTGGTGAGTTTATGAATATAGGTTTGAAAAAGAATTGCTGCAAAGAGTCAAAGCTCTAGCTGTGACAAAAGGAGAACATTCATGTTGTCTTGCAACAAAAAGGCTGATTGTGGGTCGACCCTATGTTTTTCTCATCTTGGATTATAGTTGGAGTACCTAGGTGAAAACACAGGATTTTTTTAGGCACCCTAACTTTAGTTTACCTGTGACAAATTAGAAAACAGAATGCCTAAACTTTGTATTATTTGTAAAATGAAATTCTATAATGCTAACACACTTATAAGGCGGTCTGATTTCAGTAGCAGAAAGGTCCTTTCGAAAAGCTCAAATGTATACCAACTTAAAAAGTGATGCCGCCTAAATATCAGTGGCGTACTATGATCTGTTGATAATGGTCTGAGGCCTAGGGGGTGTCAGGTCTCCCTAACCAAGCTATTTACACAAACAACAAAGTAGTCTGAGTGGGTTCAAAGGTCATGGTGGAATTAGATTGGATTTGCATCCATTGCCAGGATATGACATTCTTAGAATTAAAATCAGTACAAGGCAGCTGTGGAGGTAGGTAGAGGGGTACTGCCCATGGGCATGCCTAGTGCATTGTCTGACATGAATACACTACTGTGCATAATTTTAGTCAAGATATAAAGGAAATATCACAAGATCCTGTTTACAAAAATGTTATTATAAAGTATTAAGGCTTTCTAAGATTTTTTCAGGTGGGTACCAAATATTCCCTTACGAAAAAATTACTGCAGTTTTTCTGAAGTAATACTGCAGTTTTTTTGGACATGAAAAAACTGCAATACTGCAGTTTTACTGCAGTTTTACTGCATTTGTACTTCACTGTACTGCAGTTGTACTTCACTGTACTGCAGTTGTACTGCAGTTATTTTTGTACGGAAGTACAAATGCAATAAAGATGCAGTACATTGAATTACAACTGTAGGTTTGAAGTACAGTGAAAGTGCAGTAAATGTGCAGTACAGTGAAGTACAAATGCAGTTAAACTGCAGTAAATGTGCAGTATTGCAGTTTTTTCATGTCCAAAAAACTGCAGTTTTTTCATGTCCAAAAAACTGCAGTATTACTTCAAAAAAACTGCAGTAATTATTTCGTAAGGGTTGGTCCACTGATTTATAGTATTTTATGTTTAAGTTAAAAAAAAGCAGTTTAGAAAACTAACATATGTAGGTAAGAGGGAACAATGTGCATCACTGTTGTGATACATTTTTTTTACATACTATTAACATGAAGAAATTTGCTATATCAGTGGACGAGTGCAAAATATTGATAATCATCTGGCATGCCCGGTGAAGTTTTCGGCTTTTCCATAAAACAAATCAGTTTATTTTATGTCTTTCTTTAATCCTGTCAAATCAGATTATATAGTCACAATGCGTAAAAAGCACGCAGGAGACACGTCTTCCAATTTAAGTAGATTTGTTCATGTTTAACTTGAACTGTAAGCGTGTTAAGCTGCTACAATGGGGTGTTATAAATTTGAAGCTGTAATAGACTTGTTTTTATAAAGTCAGAAATAATAGTGTTTGAGCACTATAAGTTAATTTAGTATAACCTAGAAAAACTATTATAAAGAGGATTTCTGTCCCATGCAAGAGCATATTTTTGCCTAGGCGTGCATATTTGTTTCAGCTGGCTACAAGCTAAATATATCCGTGGATATTTTCTCATAAATTAGGAAGCAAGTCAGTTTAATGGTTTTAAATTTCAATCAAACTGACGGCTAATACAAGGCTCATCCTAGGATTAGTTTAATTAACTTTCAGCTCACAGAAAAATGTTTGCAGTTTGATAAAATTGTTGCTTGAAAGAAAACGTTAGAGTAGGATAGAGGGTCAGCATGATAAATTAATGGGAAGAATGTCTTCTCTACTCGCATATGTGCCCAGATCTCTGTTCTCACCTGCCCGTCTCTTCTCCCTGTTCACTTTCTCCCTCCCCTTATTCTCTTTCTCCATCACCATTTTCTCCCCCCACTCTTTATCTTCCTCCCTTCCTTCTCTCTCTTCCTCCCTCCAATCTATCTCCCTCTCTCGTTCTCTCTTTGTAATATCCTTACCTGCATTAATTAATTCCTTGCTTTCACTTGGAACCTGCCGCTTATTTTCATGGATGTCATCCAACAAAGTCAATATACCCTTGTTACATTTTCTTGGATGTCATGCAACAGTAAATGCCAGGACCTGGGCAAGCAGGTCGGGTAGAAGTCCAGTTGTAGGGGATACCAAAGGCTGTGTCTGCATCACACATTGCATCATAACTGGTAGGTAGGTACAGACAGGCAAAAAAACAGTGGAGTATGCTGGCAGAACAAGAGAAAAAGGACTAGCGATAAGGCAGATGCACCATGGCAGGGTACGGACTTCAGATAGGGGACCACGGTTCTCTGGCAGAGCACAAGGCTGCAACAGATAGGAACAGAGCAAGACCAGGAAGCAGAGAAACAGCAAAGCTGAATACACTTCAATGAAAATATCCAGACAGAAAGGCAGAGCAGGCATATAAGAGCAGGCCTATACTCAGGTAATGTGGCTCAGCTGTAATTACAAATGGGTGCTCTTGAGAGGGAAGGGTGGCCACTAGTGATTGCAGGTAGACACAACAATGTATAATTATCACAGTCCAGGCTGGCAGGGTTAAACCCTAACAGTCAACTAACTCTTGTAACATTTTATTGAAGTCCTTAACCTGCAGAACAGATGCAGAGACATAGCTGCCTCAGAACATTTTAGACTATAGATGCAGGTAATAAGTAATGTGTGCTTTTTTCTGCTAACTTCTCCCTCTTTCTTCTCTCTTACCCCTCTATCTCCCTCTTTCTTTCTCCCTCTTTTTCTCTATGCCCCCTCTCTATCTCTTTCTCCGCCCCACTCTTTATTTCCTTCTATTTCACTTATCACCCCTTCTTTCTCTCTCATTCTCTCTTTTTGCTCTGAGCTCCCCCCTTTTCTTTGACTCATTCTTTCCTCCTTCTCTCTATTTGTTTATTTTACAGACTCCCTCAAACCACCCACTTTTTTTTTACACTTAGATGTGTTTGATCAGTCAGCTGGGTAATGTGGAAGGAGACCCAATAAGGGTCTGTACAGACATCACAAGTCCCTTCCTACGAAGGGCACCCCCCAGAAATGTCAGCGATACTTCCATTCGAGTATTTAAATCCCCTTTAAATGTAACAGCACTTGGAGGTGCTCAGTTGCACACTATATGAACAGCCATGAAGACAGGCTCCAGAGATGGTAAGTGTGTGTAATAGAGTGAGTGTGTATTACAGTGAGTCTGATAGATGTGTAAGGGAGCTGTGGTCCTACAGGCTACAACACTTGACCAGAAGCCCTAGTAGCCATGGGCCTGGGATGACTACACAATGATTCTATAATAGAGGCATTCTCAAGGAAAAACTATTCACTAAAATTACCATGATCTAGAAAATTATATGAAATGAATTACATCAATGAAAGTAAAATATTTATTGTAAAACAAATTCTTGAAAGCAAGTAGCAAGCATTAAAGGAAACTGGCCTCTTTTAAGAGCTTCGGAGCATACAGGTCAGAAGAGCAGAGCTCTGGAGAATCAGCTGCCATGGTGCTTCCAGTTTACCATAGAAGACATACAGATGGTGACATTTTACAGCAGCTGCTACCGTCATATCCTATCTCAGAGATGTTGTGATAATAATTTATTTCTAAATTTTATAATAAATATCTAAAAGCATATTGTTTAACCTTTTGTATCCGTATACTTTGTTGCCTATTAATTAAACTAATTTTGTGCTTTAGTATGAAAACAATTAGCAAAAGGGTTTGTATGTTAGAGGAAATTGGGCGTGCACAGAGGGCCCTTTCAAATGGCAAGCTGTCAACTTCCATCTGTCTTGGAAGTCTGTATTGTATCCTGTCAAATCAAAAAAGATTAAATTACCATCATAATAATAAATAACACATACATATTTAATTCCTTTGTGTGGTTATCAAATTTACTAATACAGTAATCATCTACTGCCTGATGAATACTTTCGTGTTCTATAAAGAGCCAAAATAATTATAAAAGGAACAATTGTCATCCATTTTGAATTCTATGTGGATTTAGAGGAATCATACCTCGAATGCATGTAAATTCAGGTGAATCGGCAATACTTAATTTTAATTCCAGTACAATGGCTGCACTTTGACATTGCAATCTGAATTAAAAAAAATAATCTTTACCAAAAAAATGTGACATGAACATAACTGATGTCCTCATATCTGCTGGTATGTAATTAGGAAGGCGCTGTTCATTCTTGCATTATGCATAAAGCGTATGATTCAATAATATTTAAATGATCTGTAATTCTTAGAAACTCTGCGGGAAACGAGAATATTGTTCTAATCGCTGTAATAATTAGAAATATGAGTCCTCATGCGATACAAAGATAAAGATAAAACCCGATTCACTTGATAAACTAAAGTAGTCTGGTAACCTGAAATTAACATTAATGCAGAATAAAATGCTATTTTCATGTTGTATTAATATTATATTAACAACATTGTTTGATTATGCTTTTTAGGTATATAATGCTTTCATATATATATATATATATATATATGTTACAAATTAAAACAAGTTTTAGGTTAGACTAGTTTTGGGTTTTTAGGTTTCATCGTCATTTCCTATTCACAAGATCACAGAAATTATAAGTGCATTCACACTATTGTAAATACCTTAAGTGTGGTGGACTGTTAAAACAGTTATATGTTTTAGACAATTATTTGTGGAACCCTCAGTTATTTTTTTATCTTAAGATAACCTTTTAACATATTATGCCATATTTGTTATTTTAGCTCTTAAATAATACAATTGTGACAGCTGCACATTACTTATGTGCATTTGTTTGTCACTGTATTCTTAGCCCAATCTACGACATAAACATACCATATTTGCTCGATTATAAGA
>VKOC01023314.1:0-10421 GCA_009364415.1 Spea multiplicata
TATATGTGTGTGTGTATATATGTGTGTGTATATATGTATGTGTGTATATATATATATTTGTGTATATATATATGTGTGTGTATATATGTATGTGTGTATATATATATATTTGTGTATATATATATGTGTGTGTATATGTGTGTATATATGTGTGTATGTATATATATTTTATATGTGCTGTGTATATATATATACTATATATGTGTGTGTGTGTATATATATATATAATATTGTTGTTGGGGTTTTGTCCAATTTTGGTGTGTTATTTTTAATAAAGTGGGTTTTTTTTTAAAGGGGGGTCATTTTCAGTTTCGGTCAAGTGATAGCTGAATTTTCGGTCCAGAATGTTCATTTCGGTGCATCCCTATATACTAAGCCAGACACTGAAGCAGTAGGCCTACACCACATCAATGTTTGGCTTAGTATATAGTGATAGGGGTTATGCTAGATTATTAGCAATGTCTGGCTCAATGTATAGTGATAGGTGTTGTGCTGTGCCTCAATATATAATCATAGGTGTTATGCTGTACCCCTGTCAATAGTATGCAGTTTTTCCCAATAAAAAAAATAGTTATATATATATATATTGATCCTTTATGCAGCCCGGAGCCCCCGCTCATGATTCGCTCATAATTAATTTTTGCGGTGAGAATTTCACCTTTAGAATAGACCATGGAGTCAAAAGGGTTGGAAATATATAGCTCCACCCCCTTGCAATGTGATTTTTTTTTTCAGCTCCACCAACTTTATATGGACTGTAGAAGCATATTGTGCGCACAAAATTTTGGCTCTGGGAAAAATGTTGCACAACAGAAATTTTCTGCGCACATCACCCAAGAAAAATTAGGGAACATTGATTGTGGGGATAAAATCCAATCAACTCCAAACATTTTTAAATAGTTTTTTAATTCCAAGTTTTAAGTTAGACAATTTGTCACAGTTCCACCAAATGTGAAACGCAGACCCCAGTTCTGAATGACATCTCCAACATTTTTTGGAGGTAGAGCTAAACATTTTGTGTAGGGTCGTTGGAACACAATACATCTGTGGAGTAATTTAAAATACTGCTCATGAAGATTTATACAATGAATAGCTTTCCTTAAATTAATCCAAGCATCTTGCCAAACTTCAGTTGAGTAGGAAATTCCTCATTCTATTTCCCATGTCAGGATGGTGTTAGGCTTCTCTAAGGTGAGCTCCTGATCTAGCATTTTCCCCATTCTAGAAATGAAGTTTTTCTTCAGGTGTCTATCTAAAAATCTACCTAAAGCAGTCAGTGGATTTATAGGATTAGATTTAATAAAACTTGTAATTCTTAAATAAGAAAAGTATTCCTTTTTTGAATGAGCAAATTTGGCTTGCAATTCTTTAAAAGGATGTAATTCTGAAGGAGACCAAATATCTTCTATTTTGATGATCCCATAAGATTGCCCAGAATTTATATCAATATCTTTAATAAGTAGTTGTAACATTTCTGCCAGAGTATGAGGTGACCATGATGCCTTAGAGCCAAATTTTTCCTTAAAACTGAACATATTATTAAAGATGTTCAATATCAATGGGTTAGATATTCCTAATTCCTTTATAATTTGGGGATTAAGCCAATAAAACTGAGATGGATCAAGGTTGTAACATTTCCATCTCTCGTATTTGTACCAGCCTAAATCCTGGTCACGTTTAACATCCCATGCTAACAAAATGTCCAAACATACACATTTTATATACATTTTGTAAGTTAGGAAGGTTGAGTCCATCCTGCGAAAGATTTCTAGTTAGTATAGACCGTGAAATTCTTGGTTTCTTACTTATCCATACGAAAGAAGAAAACGATTTCTCAAATTGGTTTAAGATCTTTAAGGGTGGGATAGTAGGAAATAGATAAATTAGCCTAGGTAAAGAATATGCTTTTAATGTGTTTAGTCTACCAAGCCAAGAAATTTCCATTCATTAAATTGAGTTTTCAAACAATCATATCTTTAAAATTCTGGTAGATTTTAATACCTAAATAATCAATAGAGTTCTGCCTCCAGGGGAATGCTACTCTAGTTTTCATGTCTTCTATTTGAAGGGTTTCCGTATTGAAATCAATAATTTGCGTTTTATCTATATTGAGTTTATAGTTAGAATACAGTCCATGTTCATTGATACTATTGTTTCATGGACTGATGTCTCAGGTGAGGTTAATGTAAGAAGAATGTCATCTGCATACAATTAAATTTTATGTTCATATGGGCCCATTCTTATTCCCCTAATTTTGTTGGACTGACAAATTATGGCTGCAAGGGGTTTGATCGAAAGGGCATATAGCAAGGGAGCTAAAGGACATCCTTGTCTTGTGCCATTATTAATGTTAAGGATGTTAGAGTCTAAACTTAATCCTGATACTTTGGCTTGTGGATTTTTATATAAGGCCAGTGTGTTATCTAGGAATTGTCCACTCAATCTTAAGGGTTTCTTTCAAGAACGACCAATTTACCAGATCAAAGGCTTTTTCGGCATCTAAAGCCATGAAAACAGCCGGGGTTTTAGAGTCATGTAATTCATGGATAAGATTTAGAATTCTACATGTGTTGTCCTCCCCATTTCGACCTATAAGAAACCCGGGTGTACTAAATCCCACTTAATCTTTCAGCTAAAATCTTTGAAATTTTTTTTTTGTCTAGATTTATTAAAGAAATAGGGCGATAATTTGTAACTTTGCTTAAGTCTTTCCCTGTTTTTGGAATGTGAATTATCGTAGCTTGTAGCATTTCTGTTGGAAATCTTTTCTTTGATGAGATCTCTCTGAACATTTTTAATATAAGTGGGGAGATAACCGAATCCAATAATTGGTAGAAGGGGGAAGAGAACTCATCTGGACCAGGGGCTTTAGCGTTCCGCAGGTTGCGTATAGTATTCCTTATTTCAGAAATTTGAATAGGTGCATTTAAATTGGCCAGCTTCACAGTAGAAAGTTTAGGTAGGTGCAGCCTATCTAGAAAAGAGATTATCTGTTTGTTTCGGGGTTAAATAGTTTGCCATTTAGAATAATTTTATTAAATCTATTTTTATTAGTTTTACTTTTACTCTTGTTTGTTAAGTTTTAACTGGCTCTGTTGCTGCTATAGTACTAGTCTTGTTTTAACATTGAAAGATATCTATTAGACTTCTTTAATGATCTTTAATCATAAGCTGAGTTGCTCTTATCTCACTAGATACCGAAGTTAAGGGGTTTAGCTTATTTCTAGTTTCTAGTTGTGCCAGTTTAACCCCTTAAGGACAATGGGCTAAACCCATTGAAAACAATGCATTTTGAGCCTGTACATGTACGGGCTTTGTCATTAAGGGGTTAATATAAAGATCTGAGACCATCATTCCCTTCGCTTTATTAATATTTGTACCTTGTTTTATGATGAAGCCCTGCATGGTACATTTAAAAGCACACCATAAAGTTGCATAAGCGACTTCCCCATTATCATTAATTTCTATAAACTCCTTGGCCAAATTGGTGAGCCCCTCTTTAAATAGTGGAGATAGTAATAGGGACTCACTAAGTCTCCATTTAGATCTTGATTTAAATTCATCCTTATTTTTGATTTCTATGAAAACTGGAATGTGGTCAGACCATGTCAGATTCCCAATAGCTAATAACTGTTTTTACATGCCATACAGTGGCCACATCGATAAGTCCCCAGGGTTGGTTTTAACCAAGTTAGTGTCTTGGGAGTCGATAGATCACTATGCACTAGTAGGTCCCTTGGCTTTACAATATCTAATACAGGTTCTGTCTGTCAAGGCATCAGCCAGAGTGGGATCCGTTTTCAAAATGGACCCCAATTGTTCAAAATCTCCACAATAATGGAACAACCCCTTATTAAAAGTTTTTGCAAACACCGCAGGTGAGGCTTCAATGTTTTTATGCTCATTGCGGGGACCTTCCAGAATCTTCCAGAGGCGGGTGTCTTTATGTCATGGTGTTATCTCTAGGTGGCTTCTGTTCTGTGACCCATGCTAGCCCTTTATCCTATGATGCTGGCCAGGCACCCTAAACAGGGGTCCTTCGCCATTTAGTTGTGCTTGGGCGTTTCCTTATGTATTCAGCACAGTGGTCTATACATGTTGACGCCTAAGTTACAAGTTAATTAACCCTGTCGTGACCCGGCCCAGGAGTCATATTATTAAAATTCATTACAGCCTTAGATTGATATGATTCATATTGAGTAGACAAACTCATCAAATTGACCTTGTATAGAGCACCAAAGAAAATATCATCTATGTATCTCATCCATCCATCAAACGCTAAAAGTTTGATGATAAATGTTCTAAACAGTGAAGTCCAGTGTGTTTTTTTAAAGAATAATTCCACAGCCTTAAAGGCCTCAATATGAGGGATATTACTATATCTAGACATTCAACATCTACGCTTGCCAGCATAATTTCTGAAGTCTCACTAATTTCACTTAGTCTTTAAATTCCATATGTGGTCTCCTTGACAAAACAAGTGGTGAAATTTTGTTTTGTAGATATTGGCTAACTTTTTCACATAAATTGTTCCCTGAAACTATTGAGCACCCAGGTGGATTCATTGGATCATTATGGATCATTGGTAGGCAATAAAAGGTGAATATGGTTGGAGAGTTAGGTAACATGAACTTAAATTCATCTAATGTGATCAAACCTTGAGATTTTGATTCCCAAAGCATATGATACAAGGCTTGCAAACATTGTTTGGTCGGGCCATTAGTGAGAGTATATAATTTTCTTTGTCCATCAGCACGTTGTTACCGCCGTTATCACATCTGATTGAGTCATCCCTGTTCAATCTCCTGTATAACGATTCTTCTTCTAAACTGACTAGAAGGTTTTAAATCAGTGGAAGCTTGGATGGATTGTGGTTCTTCAAGCAATTGCACCAAGGTCTGCACGGAATCGTAGTCTTTTATATCAACGGTTTGACTTATTGTTTGGTTATGTTGTTTTATTTGTTTAAAATACGTATGTAAAGCTGATTTCTTAATCCAGGAGAATGTGTCCAATCAAGGTCTGGGTACAAAGGACAATCCTTTTGATAATAGTGAAAAATAATGTTTAGTTAGATTCTTTTTTGATAAATTAATAATCTGATGTGACGAGCGGGTCACTTACACTGTGCAAATGTGTCTGTTTGCAGTGCTTGATAAAAAAAAGAGACAGTTCGTTTGGTTGGCAGAGCAGTTTTGGAAATCCCTGGTTAGGAATCAGAGTCCTTAACAGAACTAGCATGGTCTGTCTCTAATGTTTCGGTCTAAAAATCTTGTCCCTTGATAAGAGATCCCTTGTGACGTCAAGATGGTCTACATATTTGCAGATCTCAATGGTTTTCCTAAAAGTATTAAGTTTTTGTTGAAGTTCTTCATATCTCTCATCATTTTCAAATTTTTGTAGGTTCTTCAACATCTTAATGTTAATTTCCTCCAATCTCATATTTTTTTTTCCAATTTATACAATAAATCCATTAATTTAGAGAGATTGATATATTGTTCCATGCCTTCAAGAAATTTTCATCATAAATTGTGCAGGAGGGTAATATATCTACTATTAACCCCCGGGCCTCAAATTATGTTAAATATAATTATCTAAAGAAATTTAGATAATTATATTTAAAATTATTTGGAAAATTTTTTACCACCATGTCCTGATTTGTTGTTCATGGAGCTTTTCCAGATTTTATTATTGCCCACGCTCTGCTGATTCCATAGCTAAAGTCTTCCACACTATCACTGGCAGTAAGATCAACACAAAAACTGTGCTTATTGAGTGTGGATCGAATGGTGTAAAGAACTTCGTTATGTGGAGTGAAGAGTCCACGCCAGATGCTTCTCTGTTTGACTTTTCTGGGCTTACCTGCCTGACTGCATTGTGCCAACTGTAAAGTTTGATGGAGGAGGGATAATAGTATGGCTCTGTATTTTAGGGGTTAGGCTAAGCCCCTTACTTCTAGTGAAAGGAAATCTTAATGCCTCAGCATACCAAGACTTTTTGGACAATACTATACTTCATACTTTGTGGGAACACTTTAAGGAAGGCCCTTTTCTACTACAGCATGGCTGTGTCCCAGTGGACAAATCAAGGTTGGATGAGTATGGTGTGGAAGAACTTGACTGGCCCTCACAGGGACCTGACCTCATCCCTATCGGAGATTGCAAGCCAGGCCTTCTCATGCAACTTCAGTGCCTGACCTCACAAATGCTCTACTGGATGAATGGCCAGAAATTCTCAAACACACAAAATCACTCCAAAATCTTGTGGAAAGCCTTCCCAGAAGAGTGGAAGCCGTTATAGCCGTAAAGGGGGACCAACTTCATATTACTGTCTATGTATTTACAATATCATAAAAGTCCCTGTTGGTGTAATGGTCAGGAGTAACAATGCTTTTGTCCATATAGTGTGTGTATATACATGGTTACTTATGGTTACTGTGGGTTGTAGAAAGTAAAAAAAAAACAGTTGCATGCCATAGTGTAATAAAACCAAGCTGCAAATGCTTTACCATGCAACCTGTAATTAATAACATATATTTGCCTTCCCTCATTATGTTTCATAATTAATAGATGTTTGGTATTGTTTACCTCCTTTTGTCGGATTTTCTTTTTTTCTTGATGGTGCTTTACATGACTGTGTCTGTGAGTTTGTGAGAGTATTATCCTTTCCATTTACCTGTGTCCAATGCAGGATGAGCTTGGCATTTTTTGACTGATCAGTGTTGTCTTTTTTAATACACAATGCATGCAAGGATTTGTAAATTGTCAACTCAATACAAGTCGCTTACAAAGTCAAGTTTAATAAATAAACTCCAATAACCAATGCAGCAAAAAATGAATTTTAAAGCCATACATATATATATATATGTATATATATATATATATATATTATATATATATATATATGTATATATATATATATTTTTCTTTTTCTAAATACAATATATAATTATACTCCTTACTATTTTAAGTGAGAAAATCCATTCTTAGAATTGATGTTTTCTGCAGTTCTTTAGGTCTGCCTCAGTGTGGTGCTGTTGACCAACAAGGTTGAGTATCTAGATACATGAGCTCTACTGATGCTTATAATAGGCAGACATTGCAGAACAAGAAGAAACAAAGCACACATTATTTCTCTTGATATTCTGGATTTATTTTACCATTCTTGTTCATAGAAACTTGGAACATAAACATATTTGGCTTGTGTAACTTAAAACTTACAAGAATCCAGGATCTTCAAAGATATAAGGAGGATAATGGCATGGCAGGTAGTGTTTTTCTCTATCTCTTTCCTTTGTGAGATTGCTACTAGTCAGATTCAGTACTCGATTCTAGAAGAAGTGAAACTATAGTATTGGAATGGTAGGGAATTTTATAAAAGATCTGGGGTTCGATGTTAAAGGAATAGCAAACACAAAATTTAATTTCACAACTCATGCAGTAAAGAATATTAAAGAATAGTAACTTATATGTCACAGACAGGATAGCTAGAGATAGAGATACAATATGTGTAATGGAATAGGACTTTTTTCTGAATCTGGAAATAATAACGGAAAATCCATTGACTGTTTTCCATATTAAAATGAAAATTCAAGATATTACTGATAATACGCCAAGGTTTTTGAAAGAAGCTTTCAATATCAACGTTGTTGAAACTGCTACGCCAGAAACACATATTGTCCTGGGAAATGATCCAGATGTAGGCACCAATTCTGTACAACTCCCCAATCAATATTTTACATTGGGAGAACAGCTAATACAAATGGAATTGCATATCCTGAACTTTTATTACAAGAACCTTTGGACTGTGATAGACACAGCACTTATTTTTTTTTGTTTTAACTGTATCTGATGCTGGCCATCTGATAAATACTGCTACTACTCTTGTAAAGATTAGTCAAATACCAAGCACACTTAAATCAAGATGCCCCATATGATTTCCTATTTCTACATTTAAAGGCCACTGATGAAGATGAAGGTTCTAATGTGCAGATTATTCATATAAATGACAAAGTTTGATTCCTTAAGTAATAGTAGCATTATTTAATATTATTGATGTTGATTCAGAAGAAGTGGCTTATGAAATGTCAGTGAAATAACTATTAACTTTGATATCATCTAGCAACTATTACTAAAATGTAACCGCATAGCTGAAGATGGAGGATCTCCACCAATGTCAACCAAAAAATACAATTACATTGGAAATTTCAAATGTGAATGACAACCCTCCAGCATTCAATCTGTCAAACTATGTTGCCGTTGTATCAAAAAACGAACTGGGAGCCCCAATATATAATGTCAGTCAACAGATCTCGACATGACTGTGAATGTGCAAATATTATACTCTTCTCGGTACAGGTATTAAGGGCATTCTAACAACATCAAATGTTTCCATAAACTCACTGTAATGTCAGAAGGAGTAGGATCCTGTAGGGATCCAGGAAACCCAGGAATGGTAAAGAAGAGCAGAGCGTAGTCAACAAACCGGGTCATACTAGGAGAGCAACTCAAAGCCAAAATCGTAATCGGGAGCGAAGTCAGCAAGCCGAGTCAAAGCCAGAAGTACAAACCGAGAGCCAAATCAGCAACCAAAATGCAGGGTCAGCAAGCTGGGTGAAAAACGGAAATTCACCACAAAATAGCACAGGAGCAATTACAATAAATTAGACCAAGCCAAGTATTTGATTAGTGTAAGTCCCAGGCTTAAATAGTCGATAGGAACTGCGAATTAGGCACTTCCTGTAGGCAGGGGTCACAAATGAACGTCACCGCTGAGGATCATGTACACGGAACCATGCGTCAGCCATGCGATCAGCATTTGTTTCAGTCTGCAGAAGGGTAGAGGGTTCGGCACAGAGGTACCCACCACCTAAGGAGGCCTGACTATGGGAGTAGCTGGGAGGTGACAGGATCACGAAGTTGCCGAAAGTAAGTTATGACAATCACAAATTTTTTGACATTTCTACATTCTTTTGGATTCATTCTGGCGGATTATCACATGGGTCAGGTACACAGGATTATGTGGGTGTCACAGGGCCAGGCTGCCGGGAATACCATCCGGACCTAGCTACCGCCAAACCCTGGCAGACTTTTACCGGTATATAAACTTCTTATCGGAAAATACTATGGCTCACTTGGCACACTTGGCACCATCTGGTGCAGTTTATCCAAATCATGGAGTACTTTTGTGTCCCTTGACTGGCTCCATGGCTTTTGGACTTCTTTTAAGTTTTTATCGACCCCATGGAATAATATCAGCCTCTTACCTTCCCAGCCCCTCGCCGTGACATTCCTGGAACTCTGAGTTGGCCAGCGCAGCCTTCCCTGATCCGCTATGCCACCTTTGACTACAACAGAATCCTCTCTACAGGGTATCCAAGGAAGGCACCAGCCTGGCAGCTAAAGGGAGATAACACAGACGGGGGACTCCATTGTACAAGATAATGCACTTTCCTGGACTATTGTCTGTGTACTGCCACAATTGCTATATGCCTCAGTTAGCTGAGTTAATGAAGTAAGGGAACTATATAAATTGATGTTAATCCCAATAAAGGTAGTTCTGATTTTACCATACAAATTGTGGTCTGTCTGTTCCTTGAGTAGCAGGAGCTATCCGTATGAGGGTCCTGACTGGTGATTCCTCAGCCCTCAAACAGGGGTACTCAGCCTTGGGTACGGTGACCCTGTAACAGCTAGTTTAGAGTCAAAGCCAAATAACAAGCAGAATTGTCGTAAGCCACCACATACAAGTGGAGCCTAGAACACAATGCACTAGCAAGGAACACACGTGAGGCAGAGGTAAGCATGCAGCCAATGAGCCACAGGTGTGACAGACATGCCTCCACCGAGTCACAGGCGAGACAGGGACATCCATGCGTACAATGTCAATGGAGAGATAGAGAGAATAGTAACCTTAAAACCGCAATGGTTAGGCGCAGAACTTACCACAGGCAGGGCCGCTGGGTTAATCCCTAGTGCGTTTGGTCGATGATTACTTACCTTCTGATAACATTACACAGGTAAGGCATATGTTATATGTTGCGGTGTCTCTGATTAAAATATTGTTTGTCACTGATTCTAGTAATTAATTAATCAGTCAGTTTGATTAAACATGAGCAAAGCCTCACCAATGAGCTGCCGCCCTAACCCTCCTAGATATTAGGGTGGTAAAGCAGTAAGTCCAGGTATCAGGGCTTACCTCTTTATCCCTAATCTTGGAGCATGCGTAACAATAAAACAAAATATATATGTACGTTATTTGCCACAATTTTCCAAAAGACACACATTTAAGCAAAAGGTCAATTTAAATTTAAAAAAAATATATATTTGAAAAGTAGATCAAAATAAATTACAACTTATTTATTTCATAACACTTTTTTATGATGTATGTTTAACCCATTAACGGCCAATGACATGCCAGGC
>VKOC01023315.1:0-54717 GCA_009364415.1 Spea multiplicata
ACATTATGGGGTGTCGTGTGACAGCGGCATATACCAGGAGCTGTAAATTCATACATAAAGTAGGTGTGTGTGGGAAAAAATACACACACAAAAATACTACTGCAAACTTTGAAAAAATGCTGGTGGTAAAATGTGTGCATGCAAAGAGTTAAAATACCAGCATTTAAAATACCCTGTGGTGTCTAGTTTTGAAAAATATATGGCTTTGTTGGGCACACTGAAATGGCCCGGCTCAAAGATGTACCAAATAGGGCATGGGCAGTGGATCCCCAAATGCCAAATTTCACCATTGAAAAATGTGCATGCCCCAAATGTGGCCCTTTTGCCCCCAAACAGCCAGGCAAAATCATTCATGTGAGGTATCGCTGTACTCAGGAGATGTTGCTAAACACATATTGGGGTGTTTTGTGATAGTGACATATACGAGAACTTTTTAATTCATACCTGAAGTAAAATGTGTGTGGAAAACCAAATGCAAAAAAATGACTACCACAAAGTTTGAGAAAGACTGGTGGTAGATATGGTGCATGGAAAGAGTTAAAATACTAGCATTTGGAATACCCTGTGGTGTCTAGTTTTCAAAAATATATGTGTTTATTGGGCACACTGAAATGGCCCGGCTCAAAGATGTACCAAATAGGGCATGGGCAGTGGATCCCCAAATGCCAAAGTTCAACATTGAAAAATGCGCATGCCCCAAATGTGGCCCTTTTGCCCCAAACAGCCAGGCAAAATCATTCATGTGAGGTATCGCTGTACTCAGGAGATGTTGCTGAACACATATTGGGGTGTTTTATGATAGTGACATATACGAGAACTTTTTTTTTTTTTAAACTTCTTTATTACACGGAGAAGACAAAGCATAAAACATAAGAACAAAATGGCATCCACACATGGTGATATGAAAACCAAAAATGATATCAACAAAGACAAGCGATGTACAGTTCTAGTAGCATATATAGTACAAAGAAAAAGTGGGAAGACCCAAAGTAAGGGGAGGCGGATGACATTCGTGGAAACAATCATCAGGTACAAAAACCCCCCTACACAAGGATGTTATAACCCCTACAGACGCAAGCCTCCGGGCCACAACACATACTCCTCCCTCTCAACAAGAAGATCAAAAGCCAGGTATGGGGCGAGTACCCCTCAGGACCTGGAGGCAGTACCATTCCGTGGCATTAAAAGTTTGGTATAACGATAACCTAGTATCGCCATCTAGCGTGGCGATAAATGGGGACCAACGGTTAAACAAAAATTTTACTTTACTCTCCTTATGAAGAACGGCCTCAAGCCAGTCCATTTGAAACAAAAAGTGTAATCGCGACAGGACCAGAGGCAACAGCGGCGGCTGAGGGGCAATCCATTGAGACAATATCGCCCGCTTGGCCACTGCCGATATAGTAAGCAAGAGAGACTTAGCTCTCGCTACAGAGGGAGGAATATGGTCAGGGAGGATACCGAAAATAGCCCATTCAACAGAAATGACAAAACGAATGCCCAAAGTGTCTGAGATATATAATTGTAGGGCATCCCAAAAGGGGACAATAGAGCCACAGGACCAGAAGCAGTGAATAAGATCAGCCTCAGGTGAGCGGCATTTTAAACATTGAGAGTTGTCCGATAAGCCCATTAAGAACCGGAGTTTGGGGGTGACATACGCTTTATGCAAGATTTTGAGGAACATTTCACCATAATCCCTAGACACCAAAATTTTAATACGAGAACTTTTTAATTCATACCTGAAGTAAAATGTGTGTGACAAAACAAATGCAAAAAAATGACTACCACAAAGTTTGACAAAGACTGGTGGTAGATATGGTGCATGGAAAGAGTTAAAATACTAGCATTTGGAATACCCTGGGGTGTCTAGTTTTCAAAAATATATGACTTTATGGGGTAAATTGCATTGGCCGGGTTCAAAGATACCCGAAATGGCACATGGGGGGAAGAATTACCAGATTTGGAAAAAATGGCTTTGAAATAGCAAAACGCTACCTGTACTTATTGCCCCATAATGGGTAGAAAAAAGCAAAAAAACATAAAAACATTGGGTATTTCTAAACTCAGGACAAATAGTAGAATCTATTTAGCAGGTTTTTTCATTACCTTTTATAGAGGAGTAAAAGATTTTTCAACTAAAAGTTAGAAACAGTCATTTTTTCTAAATTTTTCACCATATTTTATAATTTTTTTAATAGTAAATAATATGATACAATCAAAACAATGTCATCTAAAGAAAGCCCTTCTTGTCCTGAAAAAAACAATATCTAATGTGTGTGGGTTCAGTAAACGGAAAAGAAGAAAATTACAGCTAAACGCGAGCAGCGCAGAAATGTTAAAAAGGCCATTGTCACCAGGGGAACAAACAGTAAAATCAGCCTTTGTCACGAAGGGGTTAAAATTTCAGACTTTGTCAAGTTAATTTTTAAATTAGATAGACTACCATACCTCTTAAATTCGCCCAGTAACACGGGCAGTGACACACAGGGGTTCGTGAGCGCGAACAACATATCATCTGCGTAAGCCACTATTTTATGGTGTAAACCTCCACTCACTATATCCGATATATCCGGATTAACCCGAATTGCCAAGAATGTCAAGAAAAGTCTTGTAGTAACTCAATGATAAACCATCCAAGGCCCGAGCACTTCCCCGTTTTAGAAAGTTTAAGTGCGGTTGCCAGCTCCTCTAACGAAAACGGAGCTCCATCTGCTCAGAATCGGCAGGGGATAAATGGTGCAGCAAGTACTGAGCCAAATATTGTCGGATACCTCCAGGGGAGTCATGAGTGGGGGAGCGGTTATAAAGGGTGGAATAAAAAGCCACAAACTCCTCAGCTATAGCCGATGGAAGGTATCTCATGGTTCCACCCAGAGAACGTATTCTGGGTATGTAGGATAGCTGTCGCTTCCTGCATAGAGCACGGGCCAGGTATTTACCCGGTTAATTGGCGATCTCATAAAAGATGGCCTTGAGTCTACCATAATGTCTATTAAGGATAGCAGCTAGTTCCGCCCGAAGCGTGTAAAGTCATTATCCTGCAAGGTATCTTTATGAACCTTCTCCAAGTCTGCTATCTGCACATTAACAGCACTAAGCTTCCAAGCATAAGCCTGGATAAACTGACCACAAACCACACATTTATGTGCCTCCCAGATCGTAGGTAGGGGTAAGTCCAGGGGCGGGCTGGGCCGGGGGGGCAATTGCCCCCCAGGCCGCCCTGAATCTGGCCGGCGGATTGGGCGGCCGGCCGGCCGGCAGGCGAACATTCATGGCAGCCGCAAAGTTAAAAACTAAGCGGCTGCCATCGGCACTGGCCTCCGTGCCGGTAGTGTACCTGGCGGTGGGCGGGCCGTCTGGAGTGCCGCTCACTGAGGGGTGCCGGCATGCCTCCAAAAACGGTGCGCGCGCCAACTGAGGCTGTGCGTCGGCATGGTGGGCGTTATGCTGAATGTTTGTGAATGAGGGTTTCAGATTGCATGGAAGTGTGTGGATAGCATGGCATAGGGAGGCTGTCTAGGCATGATAGGAGTGTGATTGCTGTTATCCATTTTTTTTTTGTCCAACTGTGGTGTGTTAACAACACTTATATTAAAAGTAAATTACATACCAAAATTGGACAGAAAAATTCAATAACAGTATTAATAGATATATATATATGATTCCAAACAGCAATCACACGCCTATCATGCTAAGTCAGCCAGTACATGATAGAACCTGTGTATGATAGGATTGTGATTGCTGTTAATATATATATATATATATATAATATATATATATATTAATATTGTTATTGATTTTTTTTTGGTCTAATTTTGGTGTGTTACTTTTAATAAAGTATTTGGCCAAACAAATGCTGAATTTTCAGTTTCGGTCCAGAATTTTCATTTTGGTGCATCTCTACTATGTACTAAGCCAGTGTTAGGCCTACACCACATCAATGTTTGGCTTAGTATATAGTGATAGGGGTTGTACTGCAGTATTGTCAGTGTCTGGCTCAAAGTATAGGCACACATTGACGGTGGTGCTGCGTAATCTCTAAGTATATAATGATAACAGTTATGCTGTACCCCTGTCAATGTTTGCCTAACCATAGAAACTATGCAGTTTTAAAGTGTGTGTGGGTGGGGGGTGCCACATACAGGATCCTCTACAGGTGCCAAATACTCTAGGTACGCCCCTGCGTCGTGCGGCCGTCAGGCCCAATGGCCATTCCTCAGCTCTTCGTCCCACGTCATAAAAGGGGTGGGATAAAGAGCGGAGTCACGGCTATTGGGCGGCGCGGTGCGTGCACGCTGGCCGCTTTAATTTCATTAGGCGCCAGTGGAGTGACTGCCGCACGACGGCCGCTTTCAATGTCGCTCGCAGCTGCTTTGGTGGCGCAATGGGCCACTTGACTAGACTTGCCCCCCAGGCCTTAGGCTGCCAGCCCTCCCCTGGGTAAGTCTGGCGTCACGTTAGTCAGAAAATAGTCATGAAGCGTCTCAGCCGTAGAGTCCAATGCGCCTGCATCGGATAGCAATGACTCGTTCAACCTCCATGAACTTTGAGTAGGTCGAGTCAGCGGGGACGCACGCGTCAATGTCAAAGGGGCATGGTCCGACCATGTTATGGAGCCGTACCTGGCCTCCTTTAAGAGAGATGCATGAGAAAGAGACAATCTTTACGGTAATACCGTTTATGCGGGATGGAGTAGAAACTAAAGTCCCTATCTGTTGGGTGAAGGGCCCTCCAGCAGTCAACTAGTTGCTCGGCCATCAACAAGGAGTGTATTCACCTCAAAATCTGGGAAGGGGTCTGGGAAACACCCGTGGACGGGTCCATCCTGGGGTGTAAAGCAACATTGAGATCACCACCAAAAATCAACAAACCTTCCTGAAAACTCCCCAGTTCCTGCAACATTTTAGAAAGCCACGTATGCTGCCCAATATTGGGGACGTACACATTAGCAAACATGTAGGCATTACCAGCTACCTCCCTTTTAACAAAGAGAAATCTACCCTCCGGATCGGCTAAGTGAACAACATCAGTAAGCGGACAGTTTTTAGAGAACAGGATCGCCACACCTTTTGATTTAGATTGTGAGGTGTTGCTTAAGAAAGCAACAGGGTAGTTCCGGGACACCAGACTAGGGGGGGATGAGCCCCGAAAGTGAGTTTCCTGAACAAATGCCACAGAGATTCGCTTGCGCTTCAGGTCTCGGAACAAGGCGAGCGTTTCTCCGGGACATTAAGACCTTTAGCATTGATCGATAATACAGTGAGATTCGCAGGTTGATAGGTCATTTCGCCAAAAATAATAGGTGACAAGAGATATCACACTGTCCTTGTAGACCCAAAACAGGTCCCTAAGGGAGAAAGGGAAAGACAAAAACTAGGGAAGAAAGACAAGAACCAGTGACGGGAATAGACAACAAACAGGGGGACAGGGTTAAAAAAAAAACCCTCCCCCCAAGAAAGCACCAAGGGAGTTGGGTGGTAAAGGGCACACCGCAGGGCCTAGGAACAACAAGTCCCACAGCTTCCCACCAGCACGTCTACGACGCCTACGGTAAGAGGTGGAGTAACAGCCGGATAAGAATCCGGAATGAGAAAAGAACCAAAAACAAAAAATATATGTATAGAACACCAGAGAACACGAGACCACCCATCGGCCCCCGGTATACAAAGAAGCACGCCGTGTTAATAAAACAACCCTAACCCCCCCACCCCCAAACGAAACCCACCACCTCCCACGAAACAAACCCTCTCCCACAAAACCCCCCAAACCCCGGAGCCCAATCCAGTAAGAGAAAGCCAACCTCTCTAAATAACAAGCCTAGTATAGCAAAGCTTACCCAAAACCTCTTTATACCACCAACAAATAGCAAGCACCGAGTAGAAAGCACCCATAACAATGGGCAGAGACAGCAAAGTCTACGCAAATACAAATAAAGATGAAAAGATACCCCTCCAACCCCCACCCAAAAATGCTGAAAAAACAAAAACCCCACCCATAATCTCAGATTGAGGCTAAAAGGGTAACCCCAAAAATACTAAATGCCACATCGCTGGAGCTCAGCAGTGAGAGGTTGCAGTGCCCTACAGTTCTGGAGGGTGATGTCTGAAAGGTCTTGATAAAAGGTAATCACAGAACCATTGTAATTCCAGGAGCCCACCTCTCTCACATGATGCATAATCTGCTCCTTCAGTTGGAAATCCATGATACAGCATAAGGAGGAGAAATTTAGCCTCAGCTTCCAGAGAGACCAATTGATCACACTTGCCACAGCGGTATGGACCCAGGAACTGCTGTTCCAAGCATGCATAAATCTGGTATGATGTGCACTTATCTCCAAGCTTGCTCATACTTTAGGAACGTGAGCACTTACAGAATTTTACTTTCTCTTACAACTCTTGTTGTGGTGCACAAACTGGCCACTTACAGAAAGCAAGTCATTTAGAGAAAAGCAAGCCCCTTACTATGAGCTACGGTGATCAGTGCCTCATCGTAGCGATTGGATATCCCAGCAGGGTCTAGACAGACCCTGCAGGGGATATCCTGTCCTCCGAAGACCTTCCGGGTGACGTCAGCAGTGACGCGACCCGGAAGGGAATGCCTTCCCGTGTTCGGGGATTTAAAACTGTAATAGTTTTCCGGCGCTCACAACGGTGGCTTCTGCTGACAGAGGGGAGCCCAGGCTGTCAGACAGCCTGATCTCCCATGTAGCGGTCATGGCGGTCAGGATGTACCGGTATGTCCATAACGGTTTCTTGAGATGTGTTTTATGGACGTACCGATATGTCCATAGGGGACTGAAGGAGTTATAACCTTTTAAAAAAGAAATTTAAAGATATAGTGCCCCAAATATAGGCCTATTGGTTAGAAAGTTGCATTTTCCAGTAGTCTACTGGGTAAAAATAAATTTCCCCATTGGACCAGTATATTTACACTGCATATAGCTCGCACACATATCGTACAATATGTTATAATTTTACTGTGGAACTTTAAAGATATATAGCCCCAAATATAAGCCCATTGGTTGAAAAATATGTGCTATAAATATATAGGTCCAATGGGAGATTTTTGTTCACCCATCAAAGAAATATAAAAAAGGATTTTTTTCTTCTTATACGTATAAATAAATACAACTTGTTCTCACCGAGAGAGAGGAGTAGGAGTCAGAATCGTCTTTAGTCAATAAGATACACCAAGGCACTGCACTCACTGGCAACTTTATTAGGTACATCTGTTCAATTGCTTGTTAACAAAAATAGTAGTGTTACACCGGTGGCCGAAACATATCGGCCGAAAATGGCATTATTGGCAAAATGACAAAAAAAACCTGCCAAAAATAATCGTCAGCTGGGGCCCTGCTGCTTACCTGTGCGTTGCTCGCACACACTATGAAAGCAGAGTCTCTTGTTCCATCCAGTGGAAGCAGGGAAAAAAAAAACAGAACTGAAACAAACACAGTTGAAGCATTGGGGAATTGAATTGAACTCAGAGCCCCAATCAACCAAGTCCAACACCTTAGCCATATGCTACAGAGACTGGGCCCATAGTCGATAGGGAGGAGGCTGGCTCTCAGGCCTCTCCAGGGGCCCCAGTGATGGGGGTTCTGTCACAGTTCCTACCTGTGCTATCGTTGTTTGACAGCCAGGCTGGAGCCATCTCTGAGTACCTTGGGGGCCCTGTATGACAGCTCATTCTGTCACAAAGAGTATCTGTGAATGATTAGCATCTGTAAATGAGGGAATGAGTATCTGTGAATGAATGAGTATCTGTGAATGAATGAATGCATATATGAATGAGTGAATTATTTTTTTATGAGTAAGTAAATTAATTAATATGCATGTGATAGCTTGGATATGTATCCATATCCGTGTCTCTTTGAGACACAACCTTGAATTGTGTCTCAAAGAGATTTAAACAACGTGTAGCTGTATTAAGTGTGGCTAAGGCCAGACACCACTCTTTAACCTCAATTTTACACTTTAGTCATATTTGACAAGTTGGAAATCTATTTGGCTTCTCTATTGATAAGATCAGCTCGCTACACTTAGTTAACACTTTGTCACATTTTCCATAATTAAGAATATCTGTGATTAGGACTGCTAATCGATAAAATCGATAATAATCGATAATAAAAATCATTGTCAACGATTTTCATTATCAATTAGTCAAATAGATTTTATCGAGCAAACGCTCTGAAAAATACCCCTCGTCTTATAATTTGATCCTCCTCTCTGGCAGCCGGTGAACATCTCCGCTACTGCCCTCCACTTCCTCGGGGGCTCCTATTATCCAAGTCTACTAGGGGCCCTACTATAGAAAGGGCAGTGTGTAACAATGTACTAAGGCATCCTCAGGGGGAGAGTGGGCAGAAAGGTTGTGCATGTCCATCTGTGCCAGAACCCAGATTTTTTTTGCACCACTGGGAGGGAGGGCAGAGTGAATCTGTGCCAGAACCAGGGATGTCTGAGGTGCTGTGTGAAAATGTGAGGGGGGGCTATCCGACTGTGAAGAAGGGCAGAGGGTGAGTGAGTGTTCCTCTGTGTCAGGATTGGCTGGTTCCCAGGGTCCTGTATGTATGCCTCCTTGGAGTGGAACAGGTGGAGCGACACATGTTTCAACCATAACTGTGGTAACCTGGCAGCAGTCTTCCCAGAATAAAGGCAGGGGCTGACTCGGCCTGTGGACTCAGAGCATGTGTCTGCAGGGGAGCACACTGATGGTGAGACCAGGGGATCTGGCACCCTCCCCTCCAGCAGCTCAGGGCACCGCATTCCAGCAGGCCCAACAGACAGATCCCAGATTAAAAATACTCAGGGTTACACAGGGTGGCTGGGACAAATAGGAAACTTCTCCGATGGAGCCTAGTTCTCCAGCAATATGAGTTTGCCATACAGCACAAAAAGGGGAGTACACATGGCAACGCCGATGGTCTGTTATGCCAAGGGGAGGATCCCACCTAATACGCAAGGTAGAGGCATGTGAGCCTCCCCCCACTGCGTCTCTTATTTGGGGGAGGTGTCACGCCAACTTGTGTAGTGCATACATGGACTTGCTACCGGTAGAGATGGTATGGACAATTTCAGCATGAGAGGGGTTAATTCGATTGTATAGGCATGTGGTGCCAAAAGGTCTTATCAGATAAATTTGTCTTTTGAAGTTGGGACTCCAACCAAGGCCCTCTGCAAGGTGTGAAATCTTACAGTGGAGGTGCCTTTATGTCTACTTCATCCACCATATGCCTGTATCCCCTCATAGATACTGGATTATTTGATATGCTAAGTGACCACTAGCAGTCAGGAGAAACATTTCATATCCAGGTCATATCCAACACATATGTCAATAATAACCCATAGATTCATAATCATACCTTTTTTGTACATATCTAGAACGGGGAAAGCGCACCCTACAAAAAGAATACAAATATGGCTGTGCAGCTTAAACTGTTTGGAAGGAATTGTGAAGTCTGTGATAGTGAATCATAAGTAGCAAGTGTGACATATCTCTGGACTTCATAATTTACAAGAAATCCCTAAATGCATGAATTATTGCTGTGGCGAGCACAGGAGGGACGATAAAATGAAAATTAGTTATTTTGACTGATATGTTTCCACAACACAAGGGGGAGGACACTTATGGTTCCTATAGGAACACTTTTCCTCCGCTTATACCACCTCTGGGCTGGCTTGGAAGCTCAAGATGAACTGGAAAAGGTATAAAGTTAATGAGAGGAAATTGGTCAACCTCCGCTGCTGCCGGAACTTCCGCCGGGTTTTTATGACGGAGCACTGGCCTGACATGACCTTCCAGTGCTCCGTCACAGATGCCCCAGTGGAACTCACATGCAGCAGAGGTTGTCTACGCCCATCACACAGACATCCACCTGCTGCCTCCACTTGACACCAGAGAGTCTGATGCATGGGGGACAAGTCTCGGGATGCATTGGTAAGTTGGGGGGATATAGGGAGGTGTTGTAGTTGTGGTGCCTGATTCTAACTTTAAATTATTTAATTAAGGTAATCAGGGAACCTAATAACAACAATAAAATTTATTTAATCTATATACACTCTGTATCTTGATAGACAAATGTTATATAATATGAGGTATTCCAGTTGATCATATGGTAAGAAATACTTAAATACTGTGGTGAATGATAATTATACTTTAATAACAGAATTAATATCACAGATTGCAGTAAAATAACAAAACGTAGCTTTGGTAGATGATCAGCTTACAGAGATGAAGAAACCCAGCAAAACAATATCAAGCGGAACTCCGTTGGTCATAACGACTACTTGATGAAATGTGGGACGAATTCTGGTCTATAACCCAGGATTCTTACAGACAGGTCTATGTGAAGCTCTCTGGATCCAGGCACCGTCAAGCCCTGGATTGAAGTTCCATTATCACATGGTGTATGGTTCTTTTTAAGGTGTTTTTTTTACTATAGTATTGATAAGTTGCTATGTAAATAGCAACTGTATCAATTGTAAACTAGTAAAAGTTTTTCTGTTTGAAAAGCATTCTGGTTGAAAGGCATTTTTGGTTGTAACTATGCAAACCAGAATCACTAACTCATCCTATACCTACACACACTCACGTGAATACAAGAAAATGTGCCTCTGGCTGTGACAGAACCCTCCATCACTGGGGCCCCTGGAGAGGCCTGAGAGCCAGCCTCCTCCCTATCGACTATGGGCCCAGGCCTTGTAGAGACTTCTGTGTGTGGATACAGGTGTTCAGTTTAAGCTGATGTTCCCCATGTTTTAGCACTCAGTCTCCAAACTGTAATGTCAGCTGGACATCCTGTGGTAGGAAGGCTGATTGTCTTAGCATTGTTAATTGTATAGGTGTGAAGTGTTTCCCCTGTTATTGTGTGAGTTAGCCCTTGTCTTAAGACCCCCTGTAGGTATGACTAGGTGTCACTGCTACATACCTAATTATCAATTACATAACAGGTAGCTGTTAATCCTGTGAGCTCCTGTTATCCCTGTGTCCTGGCCATTGTCTGTCTCAAGCCAATTATATGTCTATCGTCATTCCACGTCTACGTCCCCACTTAATGTAATTATTTATGTCTCGTGACATCCTGTCCTTCCCCCGGATATTGTGTTGCAGGATTTGATCTAATTACTTCCTTCCTGCCATGGTAATTAGATCATGTGATATTTGTCTTGCCCCTTTTCTTACTTGTGTATATATATAGCTCTGTCTTTGGTTTTAATAAATGAGTCCTGCTTTCACCTCAACATGAGTGTTGCCTGATGTTTGGGGAGGGTTATAGCCACGCTGTGTAGCTAAGCTTCGGATAGCCACAGTGCCAATGCGGCTTCGGTGCAGCGACGTCCCTCCTTCTATCTACAACGCTGGTTCTGCCCGGCGCTGAAGGGGTTACTTGTTGGTGTCCCGGCAGGAGGAAGCAACGTTAGGCGGGAGTACCCAGTCGGGGTACAGGTCGGTCCCGTCACATTGGTGGCAGCGGTGGGATGCTTCCTTAAAGAAAGTTGGTATGGTCTGAGTGGGGACATGCAAAGCATCAGGATTGGTCACCCTTCTTGTAGAGAAGGAGCAACGCCAGGATCCTCAGCTATGGAACTGGAGTTCAGATGGCGTATGCAGAAGGCATGGGCCCAACACAACGGGCCTGTATCGGCTGAGGACGAGCTGCGGTGGAGGGATCATATCCGTCGGCAACTCTGGTGGGAGACTCTGCGATGGGAACAGGAATACTTGGGTAAGTGCCTCCCAACCAGCGAGGACATTTACTGGTTCCAGCTGCAGGCACGAATGCCGTTGCTGGGAAAGCAGCCCAGGGAGGAATGGGTGGCCGAGTTGGAGGTGCTGGTCCAGGCAGAGCTGAGGTTGGACGATGGATATCGGGCTCTGCGTTGGTACGCAGCACAGCTATGCCCCGGGCTGGAGGATAAAGGTCCTACAGAGGGCTATGGCTTTGGCGGCCCGGGATTACTATTGGAAAGCATAGAAAAGGATCCCGACTTCGGAAGTACATCAGAGTGCCGGGAGGAAGACATCCAGGAGCGCAGGGCAGAGGCTATCCCATTTGTGCCTGAGCTGTGGGCTGATCTGGATTATTTGGTCACACAAGAATGGGAACTGGAACAGGCATATCAAGATTTGTTCGACCATGTTCAGCAGTATGCCCCAGTGTCTATGGATTTTGTTGATTGTTCATCCGAGGATGTTAACCCAGGATGGGTAGATGAGGCTGCGGTCTTCACACCGGGGTCATCCGAATGCTGGGTAGTTTACACAGATTCATACCCCCCAGCTGAAGCGCTGACAACAGGGTGGAGAGCCCCTGGCCTCTGCCCCATACCAGCAACAACAACAGGAATCCAGAGAGATGCGGTAGAAAGCCCATATCCCCAGCGGCAGCAGGAGCAAGAGGGAGTGGAGGGTACCGTCCCTCCTCCCCAGCGGCTGTTGGATGACCCGGGAGACAGCGCAGCCGGCTCATCTTCCCAGTGGCAGATGGAGAACCAGGGAGGGGATGCAGGCGGCATCCCTCCCCTGCGGTCAAGTGAGTGTCCAGGAGATGGCGCAGCCGGCCAGTCTCCCCAGTGGCAGCTCACAACTCTGGGAGCAGAAGAACCTGTTCTCCCTCCCCAGTGGCAGATCCCAGTTCAGGGAGCTGAGGGTGTTGTCCCTCCTCCCCAGTGGCTGACGGATGACCCGGGAGACGGCGCAGCCGGCCCATGTTCCCAGCAGCAGAAGGAGCATCAAGGAAGGGGTGGAGGCGGCATCCCTCCACTGCGGTCAAGTGAGTGCACTTCCCAGCCGCAGATCCCAGTTCAGGGAGCCGAGGGTGTCATCCCTCCTCCCCATCGGCAGACAGATGACCTGGGAGATGGCGCTGCCAACCCATCACCACAGCGGCAACAGGAGCACCAGGGAGAAGATGCAGGCATCATCACTCCCCAGCGACTGGGAAGATTCCAGAGAGAAGGTGCTGTAGGCACTTCTCTACAGCTGCAGTTACATTTTTCTGGAGAGTCAGAGGTGGGGCAGGGAAGTACTGCTCTTGGAGGGGCAGATTATTTGGGGCACCAGTTTCGGGAGGGCATTGATGGGCTAAGTGAACTAACTGACTACGGAGTCAACCCGTTTGGGATTTCCTCCTGTGTCAGTCCTATTTGGAAGGGGGAGATGTGTGACAGAACCCTCCATCACTGGGGCCCCTGGAGAGGCCTGAGAGCCAGCCTCCTCCCTATCGACTATGGGCCCAGGCCTTGTAGAGACTTCTGTGTGTGAATACAGGGGTTCAGTTTCTGCTGATGTTCCCCATGTTTTAGCACTCAGTGTCTCAAAACTGTAACGTCAGCCTTCTCCTTACCACAGGATGTCCAGCTGACGTTACAGTTTTGAGACACTGAGTGCTAAAACATGGGGAACATCAGCAGAAACTGAACCCCTGTATTCACACACAGAAGTCTCTACAAGGCCTGGGCTCATAGTCGATAGGGAGGAGGCTGGCTCTCAGGCCTCTCCAGGGGCCCCAGTGATGGAGGGTTCTGTCACACTGGCTATAGGTAACTAAGAAACACCATTAACACAAGAACTGGCTGTTATCACCTGAGGCTAGGATAGCTTTTATAGCAACTTTGTTGTTGGGATCCTAGGACAACTATTGACTATAGCTTCTATATTAAAACAATCCTGCTGTCATTCTGCTGTCTATGATGTAAATCATAAATTGGGAAAATCATATTCATAACAGGAGGTATAAGGCATATCAGAGGGGCAGATTGGCAAATATGGGGGAATAAGGCATATATGGGGGTCAGCGTGATAAATAGGGGGTATAAGGCATATATGGGGGGCAGCGTGATAAATAGGGGGTATAATGCATATCAGGGAGGCAATGTGGCATATAGCAGGTATAAGGCGTATCTGGGGGGCAGAGTAGCAAGCCGTGAAGCAGATGTGTATAACTGGGGGGGCAGGTTGGCAAATAAAAGAAAATAAAAACAAAAAATGCATTTTTTTCTCAATCATAGTTCTTATTAAATATGAAAAAATAGTTTACATGTGAATTATTATTTACTTATATATAGTATATATTGTATATACAGTCTTATATTAAGGATTTTTTTCTTTTTTTTCTAAATTAATATTCAGATTTTGGGGGGTCATCTTAGAATCAGTGTCGTCTTATAATTGAGCAAATATGGTAATTCCATTTCAGTAGTATGTGTCACCTACCTCAATCGGCAGCCACCAGTACAGAGGAGAGGGAGACTCCCCTCTGATAGCCAGCAGTCTCATCTACCGCCACGGAGGAGAGGGAGACCCCCCTTCGACAGCCAGAAGCCTCAACTGCCAGTACCGAGGAGAGGGAGACCTCCCTCCGTCAATCAGGAACCGCAGCCGCCGCAATGGAGGAGAGGGAGACCCCCCCTCCGTCAGCCAGCAGCCATTGCGGAGGAGAGAAAGACCTCAATCCACCTCTGTGCGTAAGACCAAGAACTGCAGGCACCTATTCAGATTTTGGCACCAAAACCTCTAATTGGTGCCTAGTCATATCCCATCCTTTATAAACCCTCAGTGGACATCAAGACCTTGCCCTCATGCCTATGTTTCATAGTGCTACTCCTTTCATAGTGCGCATTCTGGTTTGTTTATCATGTTTCCTGACCTCTGGTACCCCAACCTCGGCTTGACCTTGAACCTGTCTGCTCCATGTGTCCTACCTGCATCAGTGTCTCCAACCTTGCTGTGTGTGACAGTATCAGAGGGCCATTATGAGACCACCATCAGTAGGACTGCAGGGTTCCTGTGACACCTTGATGACATGGACCATCGTTTGGATCAGTTCGCCCAAGCATTCCAGACCTTGTTACAGCATACCAGTCCGGCTCCAGGTGGCGCAGTCCTCCGCAGCTTCGGCTCCTGTGCCAACGGTTCCTCTACACTTACCCCCACCAGCTCGTTATGGAGGAGATCCTGCAGCATGCCGGGGTTTCTTGAATCAATGTGAGATTCATTTCAAACTCTCTCTGTTTGTGTTTTCTACTGACCGGGCCATGGTGTTATTTAGCTGCTCTCCGATAAGGCCTTGGCTTGGGCCTCTCCACTCTGGGAAAGAGACAATCCTGTTGCTCATTCCTACTCCAAACTTGTGGCAGCTCTACGCTTGGTGTTTGATCTTCCTGGAAGAAGGACCACAGCATTGTCCTCGCTTTTCACCATTCGATAGAGGTCTTGCCCTCTTTTAGATTATGCCATAGAATACAGAACTCTTAGGGCCAAAGTAAACTTGACTACTGAGGCACTGATTGCCGCATTTCTAAATAGCCTTTCCGAGACTCTAAAAGATGAGATCGCGGCTAGAGACCTGCCAAGTTGGAGAATGTGATTGCATACGTCTCCCAGATTGATCTTCGACTACACTAAAGACAAACAGGGAGGGATGAGCAGAGAATCAGAGAGAGCCAGGCAACCCAATATACGCCTAGCCCCACGCTTCGTTCCTCCAGCTGTTTCTACCATTAGTCCTGAGGAACTTATGCAAGTGGAAGCAACCAGACTTACCGAGCAAGAGAGAGAAATCAGAGGAGACAGTAGGGAGTCTGTATGTACTGCGGTCAGACAGGACACCTTATGAGAAGTTGTCCTAAGAAGCCAGGAAACTCTAGCACCTAAGCTGACTCAGAGGATCTGCTATAAGTGTATTAGGTGTTACCCCTGATCTACCCGTTTCCCACATGACTGTTCCTGTTCGCCTGTCCTGGTCATCAGGTCATGTGATCACTGAGGATTTCCTAGATTCTGGAGCCACGGGAAATTTCATAGACTCTACCTTTTGCCAACAATTGGGCATTCCCACTGAATCCAGAACGGTTAAAAGCCTTCACTCACCTAAAGGATAAGTACATCACAGCCCCGGTACTCAGACATCCGATCCACAGCAACCCTTTGTTTTGGAGGTCGACGCATCTCAGATTGGGGTAGAACTGTGAGACAGTCATAAAACCGGAGAGTCGGTCAATCAAGGGCATCAGGCAACATAGTTGTACTGATAGGATGATTGATTCTGGAACATGTCTCTCCTCCTCATGTACAGTAAACATGCGTGAGAGAGCATCCGCCTTGATGTTCTTGGCCAATCTGGCTTGACGAGGGTTGAGGCATTTAGCGGAACAAATATATCGCAGGTTCTTGTGGTCTGTCAGTATCATAGTGGGAACCTGGACCCCTTCGACCAGATGACACCACTCCTCCAAGGCAAGGATAACTGCTAATAATTCTCTGTTGCCCACATCGTAGTTCCGTTCGCTGGTGTAAAACATTCAGAGAAGTACCCACAGGGGTGCAGCGGCAGGACATCCTGGAGCGGCACGTACTAAGGAGCTTGTCTCTCGAACCTTTTGGTGGCCAGATTGGAGTAAAGAGACCACGGAATACATTAAGCTGTGCATGGCCTGTGTGTCACTCCCTCGGTATTTGGTGTGCGCGTGCAGAGGGCTTGTCAGGTTTCCACCCTACTAGCCCGGACCATGCACAAATGATTTTGCTGTCATGTGTGTCTGCACTCACTATCTTATGGCCATAGTATGCTTAGCCCACTACTATGCCAAAGTACTCCAATAACGGTGGGTCCTAACGCTAAATCCTGCCTACAGAGGTACTAAACAAACCAAACATGAAATCCAAACACATACCAATGAGACATACCCTTAGACTGCAGACTGAGACAAACATAACAGGTGGGGCACACCTTATAAAGGAAACAGAGCTGAAGCAAAGAGCAGAACTAGAAGCAAAGAATGGAAGATCAGAACAGAGCATAAGGAAATCGAGGAATGGATTGAAGCAAAAAAGAGAAACTGAAGCAAGACAGAGATATACAGCTCCGTGGACTGGCTAGAACCTGACAACACTTTAGTTAAGAAGAAAGGTTAACAAATTTAAATCTGTTTAGTTTAGAAAAATGGCGCCTTAGAGGGGATGATAGCATTATATAAATATATCCAGGGCCAGTACAAACCATTGTGTGGAAATCTGTTCAAAAACATGACTATGCATAGGACACGTGGTCATGCGTTTAGACTGGAAGAAAGGAGAATTAGTCTAAGGCAGGGTTTTTTTTTACAGTAAGGACAATAAGGATGTGGAATTCTCTACCTTCAGAGGTAGTTTATCTGTACAAACGTTTAAACAGCAACTGGATGGATACTTGGAAAAACATGATATTCGGGGATATAATCTTTTATTATGGGGAAACAGCTTATTTATCCAAGAAATCTGACTGCCATTTTGGGGTCAAGAAGGATTTTTTTCCCTGGTTAGTGCAAAATTGGACAGAGCCAAACTGTAGTTTTTTTGCCTTCTTTTGGATCAACAGCAACAAATTAACAGATATAGGAAAGGCTGAACTTTTTTCATCCTACGTAACTATATGTAACTATGTAATAAGTTCGCTCTCAGCATCTCTTCAGGGAATATTCTTGTGGAAACAGTATTATTAAAAGTCCCAGCTAGCTGGCCAGCAATTTGGTTCCTAAATTCTTTGTAAAAGATGTTTTGTATATTTCTAGTTTCAAAATAGTCGTGTCGACTTCCTCTTTTGTTATTGAACAATTGAGCCTTTGACTTTGAGCCTCGGATAGTTTGGGCATTTTTGTTTTAATCAAGTACTCCTCTATTTCCTTGCCAGTTGGCTCTGTCTGCAAGTTATAAAGACTGCTATAATAGGTATTAAAATGTTGGCCTATTTTCTCTTGGGACATGTACAATTCATTGTTATTAACCAATGTGACTTTTATTGGCAAAATTCTTGTGTGTTAGGAGTTTGTCTTCTCTATTTCCCTTGCTATAGTATTTAAGTTTTAATTTTTCTAAATTTTTAACCGCATGGTCTATAAGTCTTTTATTTATTTTATTTTTAATTTCTGTTAGTTCCTGTAGAAGACTATATGAAGGGTCACTTTTGTATGCTTTTGCTACTGAGTTCAACTTAATATATAGACAAAACTTCACCTCTAATTCTATGTTCTTGGGAGCTAATACTAATAAGATGTCCTCTAATTACTGAATTAAGGTGTCTTCTGGTTTGTTCTCCTTGAAATAACTCAATTCAATTACTGTTTTTATTGCCTCTATAGCTATTACTTATTACTTTACTATATAGCACATAGTCATTTAATCTCCATGTGGTGCCTCTGGTTTTGTTCTTGGAATCCTTAATTTCCCATATCAAAATATTATGATTTGACTATGTATTTTCCCTAATATTTATTTTAGAAATACTCTCTAACAATGTTAAATTTCCCCACACCATATCTATCCTTGAGAAAGAGAAGTGATTATATATTGTTTTTTTCGGGACAAGAAGGGATTTCTTTAGATGTTATTTTGATTGTTTTTATAGTAAATTATATAATACAAAGTATAAACGATGGTGGAACATTGAGGTAAAAAAGGGACTTTTTCTGACTTTTACATGAAAAATCTTTTACTCATCTATAAAAGCTAATGAAAAAACTGCTAACTATTATACTATTTGTCCTGAGTTTAGAAATACCCAATGTTTTTTTACTTTTTTCTGCACGTTATGGAGCAATAAGTACAAGTATAACATGGTTTCATTTGAGATTAATTCCAAAAAGCAAATGGGTAACTACTCTACCAAAACACTTAATTTCAGAAGGGCAAACTTTGAGGGGCTAAGGTCAACTATGGAATGTATAGACTGGGATGGATTGTTCTCTGGACTAAACACAGAGGACAAATGGAATACCTTTAAGAACACATTGCAAAATTACAAAGCTAAATATATACATATGGGAATCAAAACCATTGTGGCTTACCAGGAAAGTAAAACAGGAAATAATTAATGAATAAACAAATGCCATTTAAGCATTATAAAAATGAAGGATCAGCAGTATCATGTATGGCATACAAAGATGCCAACAAAGCCTGCAAAAAGGCGATTAAAATGGCTAAACAGGAAAATAAGAAACTAATTGCTAAAGGAGAGTAAAACTAATGGAAAAACATTAAAGGTAGAGAATGTTGGTCCTTTATTATCTGAAACCGGAAACTTGGTTAGTGAGGGCAGAGAGATAGCCGACACCTTACATTTTTTTTTCTTCTGTCTATACCAAGGAAGAACCAATGACGGAGCCTCTGACGGCTAATTTTAAGGAATCATTACAGCAAACATAGGATTGGCTCATGCAAGAAAAAGTGCTCAGGCAATTAAATACTGTTAAGGTAGACAAGGACCTTGGACCGGATGGTATACACCCAAGGGTTCTTAAGGAGCTAAGACTAATTCTGGCCCAACCAGTATTACTGATCTTTAGGGATTCTTTCAGTTCAGACACAGTTCCATTAGATTGGCGCAAGGCAGATGTTGTGCCCATATTTAAAAAGGGATCAAAATCTCAACCAGGCAATTACAATCCCCAACTTTGTCTAAATCCACCTTCAAAGAAGAAACATCCGTTTTCGATCCAAATACAGACATTTGCCCCTAAACTTATTTCTGTTAATTTGTGGAGTAACATTTTATGTGGAACCGTATCAAATGCATTAGCAGAGTCTTGATAAATCACATCTACAGCCACACCCAGATCTATATTTTTACTTTAACTTCTTCATAGAATGCCAATAAGTTGGTTTGACCAGACAGGTCTGTCTTGATCCATGTTGATTTCTACTAATTTTATTCTGGATCAATATATGTTCTTGAATGTATACTGTGACAAGCCCTGTAGCCCTGGGCCATAAATGTCACAGTTAGGGGTCTTAACCCATTAATGACAATAGACAGTCCGGGCATGTCACCCGAAAACTAAGGGTTAACAATGTCCCAATTAACACGGGGGGAAGGATGGCCACACATCTAATTTCCAATTACAAAAAACCACATGTCCCAAATGCGGCCTTTTAGTTCCCCCAAAAAATGACAAACCCATGCATGTGGGGTATCACTGTACTCAGGAGATGTTGCTGAACACATATTGGGGTGTCGTGTGACAGTGGCATATACCAGGAGCTGTAAATTCATACATAAAATAGGTGTGTGGGGGAAAAATACACACAAAAAAATACTACTGCAAACTGAAAAAATGCTGGTGGTAAAATGTGTGCATGCAAAGAGTTAAAATACCAGCATTTAAAATACCCTGGGGCGGCGTGTCTGGCCGCCGAGGAAGATGGCCGCATGAACTAGTTGCTCCGCTCGTTCTCCTAAGATTTCTGACCGCTACACTAGCATGGGACGCAATAAGAAGACGGTCTCTGACCCCTCTCCCGCCGTGGATCGTCACCATCTCTCCACGAGTATTTTCGCACCCCTGCTGACTTGGCCTCACAGGCCTCTGGGGACCACGAGGCAGCATCTCCAGCCAGCTCTTCCTCCGCGGAGGAATCGGCCTCCATCGCGCATCCGCCTCCATCGTCTCATCCCCCAGAGGTTGTGCAGCTGTTCTCCTCAGCACCATGGAAGACTGACTTCTCTTTTCTCATCGCCGAACTTAAGCAGGTAGTCCGCGACGAAGTCTCGGCCCTGTGCACGGATCTATCTGCTCTGGAACAGAGGGTCCTGGCCTTGGAAGATTCGGCGACTCAGCAGAAACTTTCCATTGCCTCATCTCAACGCCTTGGTGACTGCCACACGACCTACCTCAGGGAGCTGCATCGGCGGGTCGAAGACATCGACAATCGTAGCCAGAGACAGAACGTCCGGGTCCGAAGGGTCCCAGAATCCGATGCGCCGGAGGACGTCTTTGGCCTACTTAGAGAGATCTTCAATGGCCTCCTAGACCGTCCGTTGGACACTCCCGTGCCTGTGCCCACATGGAGATCCGGGGTCCCCTCCTAGGGACATAATTTGCCATCTGACTGATTTTCGCCTCAAGGAAACCATCATGGCCCGCGCCAGGGAGGTTGGTGAGTGGTCCTTTCATGAACACCCAATTTCCTTTTACCAGGACCTTTCCGACCTGACGCTTCAGGCGAGGCGGGCTCTGTGTCCCTTGTTATCGGAGCTACGGCGGCTCCACATACCATACCGCTGGGGTTACCCGTTTGCCTTAGTAATCAGGCATGCTAACCGGTCCCTGACTATCCGCTACCACCATGATATCCCGGAGGTGCTACGCTTCTTAGCCTTGCCGGACCTCCAGATCCCTGTCTGGGTGGATATGTCTGCGGCTCCTGGCCGATTCGTCGGTCCCCCACCCGGGCCTCGCAGACTTCGGCTCCCTGAGACGCGACGCAGCTCTCCGCTTGACCTTCCTGCTTTACTGGCCTTTCGCCGTATAGGCCCGATAGAGGAATAAAGGACTCTGCACCACACACAATGCCTACCTGTCGTGGCAACCCTGTTTATTTGCTGTTTTTTCTCCCCCCCTGTTTATTTGTTTATAGGAGGTTTTGTGCCCCTGCATTTATTTGGTCCCTGAAGCCCTTATGCCGCTCCCATCCTTGGTGTGGGTTTGGGTTTAGGGGATTGGAGATGACGTGTCACCATGGTACCTTCGAGGGGTTTTTTTTTCGTTTTTTTTTCTCTCCTCCCCTCACCCTCTGCTCTCTACAGCTGAGGGTCGCCATGTTTCCGGCGCTGTCCGGTGTGCCCTGCTCTGCCCATGCTAATGTGTCGCCTCCGTTTGTTGCTTTTAAATATGTATAGAGGTATGATTTTCTGTTCACTTTGAAGTCCACACACACCCACACACCACACTGCGGTTTTGGGTGCCGGGGTTCTCACACACACACACACACCTTCCCCTTAAAGCCTAGGCGGCGCTCACGTTTCACCATGTTTAGCCTGTTATCACACAGTGTCACCTTCTGTGTGTTTCTTGCCTTCTGGCCCCTTCATAGACAGAGCCTATATCCTGTGTTTATTCCTGCTGGCCTTGCCCTTATCATCTTACACTTGTCTGCCTGCCTATACATGTCTCTGTGGGCTGGTGTGGATGGCTCTGCTTGAGCGGATGCGTCGCCTCCTTTCGCTGTTTCTCTGTATGCATAGTGATTTGATTTTTGTTTGCCTTTGAGTTGTACCTACTCACTCACACACACGCGCCACACACTACCCCCTACCCCCTTTTTTTTTATGTATATATGCTCAAAACTACACGGCCCAGGCAGCGCTCACACTTCGCCGCGTTTGGACTGTTATCACACAGTGCCACCTCCTGTGTGTTTTTTGCCTCTCGCCCGTTTGTGGGCAGAGTCTATATCTTGCGCTTGTGCCTGCGGGCGTTGCGCATACCACATCACACTTGTGTGCCTGCCTATCCCTATCTATGTGGGCTGGCATGGATCGCTCTGCCTGCGAGGATGCGTCGCCTCCTTTCGCTGTTTATTTGTATGCATAGTGGTATGATTTTTGTTTGCCTTTGAGTTGTAACTTCTCACTCACACACGCATCACACTCTTTCCCTCCCCCTTTTTTTATTTATTTATTTTTTTCTTCTCTCCATATACGTATATATATATACTACTGCCTGGTCCATTTCATGCACCCTGGATGTCATTCGTTCTGCAGCCCAGGCAGCGCCTGCACCACTCCACGTTGGGACTGTTTTAATGCAGTGCCTCCTCATGCGTGCTGGTTGCCCTCTGGCCACTTCGTGGGCAGTACATATCTCCTGAGCCTGTATCTACGGGCTTTCCACGCATTCCACGCACTACATTACACTTCTATGCCTACCTATACATATCTACCCACCCCCCCCTTTTTTTTTTCTCTTCCCTCCGCCTCTATATATATTCCATTATCAAAATGTAGCGTCTGGAGGATGCACTGTTCCCGGCTTCGATGCATACGTCCTGTTTGTTTCACCTTACACCTATGCCTGCGGGCAATGCGCACACTACATCACACTGACGTACCTCCATTCGTGTTGCTGTATTGTGATATATATGCGTGTACGTTACTATATCTATATATATTCGTGTATATCTATATGTTTATATATGTTTATTTAATTTTATTTTCTTATTATTTTTCTGGCCACGACACTTGGCCTTTCTTCTCCACGCTGACAACTTCTGAGGTTTCTCTGATGTCCCCTCTCAATTGTTGTCTTGATTCGCATAGCGGTCTGTTTATCATCGCTCTTGTTGCTCTTTCTAGTAAAAGGTTGCGGGCGGCGGCCCGCGCATGGTTCACTCATTTTTGTGTTTCTTTTTCTGTTTAGTTTGGTGGTTCCACCTTTCCTTACGGATTAGAGATCTCCCCTGCACAGAGACGCCCTGTTGCTGTCGGGTGTATATAATGTGGCACTGTATCCGGCTCTAGACACCTCTTCGGGGACAACGCGGACCCCCCGCCACGTCCTCCATAGGATCCACTCACTCCTTATGACTCACAGGCTGGTTGATTGTTGGAGGGCCCTTCACCCTGATACAAGGGACTACACTTTCTTTTCCACGCCGCACGACTCGTATTCCCGCATCGATTTCTTCTTTCTTCCTTGCCACTTCGCCAATCTCCTCCGCCGCTCTTCCATTGGGACGACGACTTGGTCAGACCATGTCCCTCTCTCTGGCCTCCCCCGTCCCACTGGGGGCTCCTGGCGTCTCAACTAATCTATCTTATCGGACGTGCTGGCCCGCTCTGAGTAGCTAGAGGTCCTCTGCCATTATTTTCAGGATAACCTCCTCCAGGGTACCCCTGAGTTAACGGTCTGGGAGGCGCATAAATGCGTAATTAGGGGCCACTTTATCAGGGAGTGCTCTAAGCGTAAGCGCGCAGAGCAGGAGCGGATAGACCAGCTCTACGCCCAGATAGCCTTGGCAGAACAGGCGCATAAAACCTCTGTGTCCGGAAGCGACCTGCAGCTCCTCTTGTCTCTCCGGGGCGAATTGGCCTCGATCCTCAATCGTCGACTCCACACTTCTTTTTTGAAAACCAAGGTGATATATTACGAGCATGGCAACAAGCCAGGTAAATACCTTGATCCTACGAGTGGTCTCCTTCACTCCCACCCCTCCGATATCTCTCGGTGTTTCCAGGACTATTACGAGGGACTTTACAACCTTCGTGCGACCCCCCCAGGCCCCCACCTCCCAGTCACTCACTAGCAGTCCGGTCGTATCTTGATAGGACCGTTAGACGGAAGATCACACCGGATGAGGCGGCCGCTCTAGACTCCTCCATCACGCTGCCTGAGTTTCTCCTTGCCTTTAAGTCCTCCCCAGCCGGGAAATGCCCAGGCCCTGATGGGCTCCCCTTACGCTACTACTCGGAATTCAAAGATATCTTGGGCCCTCACTTTGTGAGTGCCTTCAATTCTATTCTGTCGGGCGGCAGTGTCCCGGATCATACTTTGTAGGTCTCGATTACTCTTATTCCCAAGGAAGGCAAGGACCCGGAGCAATGCAGCAGCTACCGCCCGATTTCACTGCTGAACGCGGATCTGAAACTACTGGCCAAGATCCTTGCCAACCGAATTAAGCCTTTCATGCCATCGCTGGTTCACCCGGATCAGACGGGCTTCATCCCCGGGCATGAAGCTAGGGACAGTACTATCAGGGCCCTTTCACTTATGCACTACGCCCAACACACCTCCACTCCAACCATGCTGCTCTCCACGGATGCTGAGAAGGCCTTTGACTGGGTGGACTGGCCTTTCATGCTGTCCACCCTGTCGCATATGGGTTTCGGCCCCGGATTGTTGACCTGGATTCGGTCCTTGTATTCCACTCCCTCAGCTCGCGTCCGGGTTAATGGCTTCCTTTGCTATCCGAAACGGGACGAGACAGGGCTGCCCACTTTCCCCCCTGCTGTTTGTGCTCTCTGTCGAGCCCTTACTCCAAGCCGTGCGGATGAACCCTGATATCTGTGGGTTACGTGCTGGGGGTACCCATCATAAAATTTTAGGTTACGCTGACGACCTGCTGTTCGTTGTGTCTCGTCCCCAGATCTCTCTCCCCAACATCCTCCGGGAGTTCTCTTTATATGGTGCTCTTACAAACTTCAAAATCAATTCCTCCAAGTCAGAAATATTGAATATCAACCTTCCTCATGAGGTGGTCTGTCCCTTGAGGACCTCGTTGCCTTTTACCTGGTGTACTTCAAAGCTCAAATATCTCGGGACCTGGTTATCGCCTGACTTCTCTCAACTATTCCACTATAACTTCTCACCCTTACTGACTACTCTCCGGTCTGATCTGAGGTCATGGAAGTCGCTGACGATCTCTTGGTTGGGTCGTATCAACGTGCTCAAAATGAACGTCATGCCTCGTTTTCTATATCTGTTTCAGACCCTCCCTATCGCTGTCCCCCCCTCTTTCTTCGCTTCTCTGCGCACGGTATTTCTCCGCTTTGTCTGGGGTTCTCGGGCCCCTAGGGTACGCTTTGCTACACTAATTCTCCCCAAATTTAAGGGCGGTCTGGCCCTGCCTTGCCCTCGCACTTATTATAGGGCGTGCCATCTGCTGCGTGTGCTGGAATGGTGCCCAGCACACAAACAATGGGTGGCTGACGAATCTGCCTTACTGGGCCTTCTTATGCGCTCTTTACCATGGCTTTTGCCTCCTGCTGCTCGGGGAGCGGCCTTGTCTCACCCTTTCATACGGGCTACTCTTGATGAAGCGCTGCGTAAATTGTTGGCGCTATATAAATAAAAGATAATAATAAAATAATAATGTCTGGTTCCAGGTTCTTCGGAAGACGCACTTATCTTCGACGCCCTCACCTCTGACCCCTGTTCAGAATAACCCTGATTTCCCCCCTGGGATGGGCAGGGCCCTCTTCTCGGCCTCATCTGGGGGCGGGAGGTCAGAAATCCGCACTTTCCTCTCCAACGAGGATCTTAAGCCTCTGGATCAGGTTTCCCTTCGCACACCTCCCTCTTTTTTAGACGCGTTCCACTACGCTCAACTACGCAACTTTGTGCGGTCACTCCCTCGGAGACATGACTTATCGCGAGCACTCTCACGGCTATATCCTGGTGCCCCCTGCGTTTATGGGACGGTGGGAATCTGAGCTGCAGGTCGCTTTTACGACAGAACAATGGGAGAAGATATGCGTTTTCACTCATTGCTGTTCCAGGAGTGCCGGCGACCAGGAAATGTCATATAAGCTGCTGTCCCTATGGTACCGTCCCCCTGCCCTGACTTCTATTTACCGCCCTGACGTGCCGAACAGGTGCTGGAGATGTGATGCCTCCCCAGGCTCTCTCCTACATTTGTGGTGGCAGTGTCCTCGTATAGTTCCTTTCTGGAAATCTGTCCATACCCAGTTGCAACACCTCACGGACAGCGAAGTCCCGTTCACGCCCGAATTTTGTCTTCTCCTTCATACCCCCCTCTCTCATTACGCGCCATCTTCTCACAGTGGCTAAGGCGCTCATCCCCCTGCACTGGGGTGATCCTGCCCCGCCTACCTTTAAGGAGTTGAACAAACGAGGGTCCTGGAGGAGTTGCACCTGCTTGCCACAGGTGCGGAGGCGAGGTACCAGAAAATTGTATTAAATAAGATCGAATGGTATTTATTAGAATTGTTTAATGGAATTATTTCAGGTTCAGGAAGTACCATCTGAACTTTTACAGGCAAATATAGTTCCGATATTAAAAGCAAATAAAGATCCTATATTAATAAGTAATTATCGCCCTATCTCACTGATAAATTGTGACATGAAAATATATTCAGCTATTTTAGCAGAAAGACTTAAGAATATTATCCCAAATCTAGTCTAGACCAAGTGGGTTTTGTTAAAGACAGAAATGAAGCCTCTCATATCAGAAGATTGATTAATATTATCAGATGGGAACAGGAAAAAGACATTCCCCTAGCCTTAATCACCTTAGACGCCGAAAAGGCTTTTGATAGGGTCGATTGGCTCTTTTTAAAATATGTTCTCATGGGTTATGGTCTCTCCGGAAGAATACTAGGAGCTATTTTAGCCTTATATACATACCCATCAGCAAGAATTATTGGATCAGGAATAATATCGGATTGGTTCTTTGTAAAAAAAATGGGACCAGACAAGGGTGTCCATTGTCCCCATTACTTTACGCTCTTTCCATAGAACCTCTGGCCCAGTATATTAGACTGAATGCACAGATCAAAGGGGTATTATATCCTTGGGGACAAGTTAAACTTAATTTATATGCAGACGATATTATGCTGATGCTATCAGACCCTATGAAATCCTTAAATCATGTTATTAATGAAATAAACACATATGGATCTTTTTCAAATTATAAATTAAACATCTATAAATCTAATATCCTTATGCTTAATAGTCATAACTTATTAAATGAGAGCATACAGAAGAAATTTCCCTTTATATGGCAGAAAGATAAAATCAAGTATTTGGGGATCTTTATATCAGCTAAAATAGAACAAATCATGGAAATAAATGCTGATATTTTATTAAAAAAAATAAGAAATGCCTGGCAAAATGGAAGCAGACTAATATCTCGTGGTGGGGACGAATTAAATCTTATATTCTCCCAACTTGGTTATATCTATTTAGGTCAATACCACTGGTTTTACCAGAGAAGAAACTTAAAAAAATACAAGCAGCCTTTGACAAATTCGTATGGAGAATAGCAAGAAAAATATTGAGTAGAAAATTAAAAGAAGGGGGCATTGGAGCAGGCGAATTAAAAAAATATCATGATTCTAATATGATACTACATCTAAGTAAGTGGACTATGTCAGAGAAAAAAACGAATCATGGTATCTAATGGAGAAAGAAAATAGGAGAAAGTTAGACCCAGAAATCTTTCTCTGGCTACAACCATCAAAACATCATGATTGGTTTAAATTGGAAGAAAATTTGGTAATTAATAGTCTTCTAAAATTCTGGAATAAATTAAGGAGAAAAGGCAAAAATAAAGACAAAATCCCCAAGTATTGCTCTGTCGCTATTTTACAGATGGAAATTGAGAACATAGACCTTAAAGAATGGCAAAGTAAGGGAATTACTAAAATACAGGACTTATTAGATGGAAATAAAATAAAATCTTTTGCATCTCTTAAATTTGAATTTAATCTACAGTCTAGAGATAGTCTTAAATATTTACAAATTAGAAGCTTTTTATCAGATCATCTTATGCCAGACTCTGAAATAGAAAGAACAGGCATAAATATAATATATAATAAAAATAAGAACTTAAATCTAATTATGGAATCAAACCTGATAAATAATTCTCAGAAGATAGATTTCCGTAAATATTTGGAAAAATGGGAGAGTGATATAGTAGGTGAAATTCAGCATAAGGATTGGTTTGGAATAATTTTAAAAATTAAAAAATATGTTCACTGTCTAAATTTATTGGAGTTACAATTTAAAATTATTTATGGGTGGCACCTAGTTCCCACAGAAGTTTCAAAAATGTTTCCTTTAACTTCATCGAAATGTTGGAGATGTAATGCTAGCCAAGGCACATATTTACATATCTGGTGGGATTGCCCATACCTCCAGATCCATTTGGAATATGATCTTTGAGACCATTAGAGCAATAGGTATTGAGAATATAGAAAGGAGACCAAAAACAATACTACTCCACCTAGCATGGCAGAAATTAAAACAACCCCTCTTCTTTCTTGGTATACATGCCTGTTTGGCAATAAAATATTTGATTGTAAAAAATTGCAAATCACAAAATATACCTACTTGGACTCAATATGAAAACCAATTGGTTTATCAAAATGAAATGGAAAGATATCGAAATAAAATAGCAGAAGAGGGCTTTAAAATCTGGGCAGTAGTATCGGGGGAAAAAAAAAGTCTAGAGTAATATCCATACCAAACGATACGTGATGCCTCTATATCTGTTGAGAGCTATCCTTCCTTTTCAAGCACCGATTTGATTAATGTGATCAAGCATTTATTAAGATAATGAATAATTTTAATGTCTGACTGTTGTGTATATTGTTATGTTGTGTAAGTCTTTGTCCTTTTTCTAGTTTTATATGTTTAATAAAAAAAAAAAAAAATTCCGTTTCTGGGAAATAGTATATTGCATTATTGTATATGACGGCTTGTGAGACTGCAGCTTATAACCCGTGATAATAACAATAATGAAAAGATATTTTACCAATAGATGAAGTGTGACATTATTTGCATCTATTAGGAACGTCACTTATTCTCTTAGACATTATTAAATTATTTTTAATTGTCATATTAGTTAAACTAACATATAAGAGAGATATGTTTATTACTGCCCTGATTATTATCAATTGTTGGTTGCTGAGTGGGATGGAAATTAATTGTGTGTGTTAGACTCATAAAGTATTAATTAGTATTGATAACTATCAATAATATACTGTATTTTAAAGCAATTCATTTTTGACATGTTTTAAGAACTTTGTGTTTTATATTATGCACTGTGTGATTCATATATAGATTTTATAAATTGTATTCACAATAAATAAATATTTTTGATTGATTATCATTGTGATATATATCTAATTTGAATTATAATTTTCGACGATCTGAAAGGATTTAGGATCGGAGATAAAATATAGGGTATCTCCTTAAATTAATATTGTGGATGTGGTACTACAATATTTGGTAGCGTCGTTATTTTGCGTGTATGATAAAATATTGGTTTTACATATTTTGTCTCATTAATATCCCTAACATTGTGACAGCTGATATCCGCTCAATGTTGCGCTCCCTTTTCAACAAAATATTACAACAGCCTAGTGACACAGTAATACAATTCGACAGAGCCCACAGGGCGCTGCGCCCGAAGGGTCCTCCATCTGCACCGCCACGAGACGTGGTCTGCTGTTTTCATGACTATTCGGTTAAGCAAGCTGTCTTGTGAGCAAATATCTATTTTCCAGGATATCTCCCCGATAACCCTACAAAAAAGACGGGCTCATTACGGTAGCATTGCGGGGCGCAAATATCCCGTATCAATGGGGTTTCCCGTTTGTCCTAATCGCTCGCAAGGATAACGATGTTTTCACACTTCGTCAACATGGCGACCTGGAAGCTTTTCTCGCAAACCTCGACTTACCTGGGGTCTCGGTCCCGAACTGGGAACTTTCTCTACCGTCTACCGAAACGATTATTGGAACCGTCCAGATCGTGGTCGACACCGAAGAACCGCAGGAAGAGGATTCGTCATGCGGCCGTGGCTGAGGAACAGACCGGCTGATGTCCTGATGCGACGGGTTTCCTCTTCTGCCTATTGTTTTGCCTTCGATCTCCTGGGAGTTGCTCGCCTTGCACTGTGACTCAGTTCTACTTTATTGTTTGATGCGTTTGGATCTACCACCAGTGAGTGCTGTGTTGTACTCACCTTGTGCCTTGTTCCCAGGAGTCCTGATCCACATCGGCGAGGTGCTTTGGGCCGATTGAGCCGGACACTATGGTAGTCAGCTTTTCATTTGTTTCCTTTAAGTGTTTTGCCTTCAGTCGATCGGCGAATATATTGTATTGCACCCTTACACTGTCACAATCGTTTTTTTTATTTTCACATATACACATAGCAACCCACGATGCGGTCTTTTACATTTCATTTAAGTATTATGCCTTCAATCGAACGGCGAATATATTGTACTGCACCCTTACACCGTCACACTCATTTTTTTTTTCTTTCTATCTTCACATATACACATAGCAGCCCATGCTGCAGTCTTTTACATGCTTTTATGTTTCATAGACCTCACGCGGTTAACGTATTGTTCGTTTTTGTTCCGTAGACGGGGACATGGTACCCCCTGTTTTCTTCGTTATTTGAACCATATAGGTTCCTTTTTCTACTTGCCTCCCCTGGCGTCCCCCCTCAGAGCCATCCTGTCCTGTAGTGGACAGTGGTAATGGGGCCTGCTTGCAGTCCCCCTGCTCAACATCCTATTCCCTGTTTTGTCATCGTCCGGGATGACATCCTTTTTTCCAGACACATACTCCATTCGTTCTATACTATGTGCTGGTTTTTGTTATGGTTTGTTATTTATTTTATTTGTCCCTGGGGTTCAGTGGTCCTGCAGTTCTCTGCGCTGAGTTCTCGTCGGCCTACAAATGTCCAGTGATACTTTTCAATTGGTCTCTTTGAATATAAGAGGCATTAATAAACCTCAGCAACGCTCTAAACTTCTTACGTTTTTACATGCTTCTAAGTCACAGGTGGCCTTCGTGCAGGAAACTCATTATAATGGCAATAGGGAATTCCCTCTTTTAAATAGACACTTTACCCAATCATTTCTCTCTAGCTCTCCTTCCTCCAAGACAAAGGGGGTAGTCATCCTCATTCATAAGTCGGTTCGATTTCAACTTTTGGAGACATGGAAGGATGCCGAGGGTCATGCTATTTTTGTTAAGGGGTATGTGGGTTCCAACAAAATCACTCTAGCAAATATATACGCACCCAATAGCAACCACGCTCATTTTTTCATTTCCATCTTGAATAGGTTGGCTAACTTCCAGGAGGGTATCACCATTTTAGGCGGCGACTTCAATATGGTTTTTGACCCTAGGGAGTTCTCACATTCCCTTCTCCGCGATACGGAAAGTACCTAAATATTTGAAACTGAACCAATTAATGGACGCATGGCGTACTCTTAATCCATTTGGGAGGGACTATACATATTTTTTCCCCAGTCACTGTAGATATTCTCGTATTGACACCTTTTTCATCTCCCATTTCCACTTGTCGGTCCTGCATTTGGCTAGAATAGGGATAACTTCTCTTAGCGACCATGCCCCAGTCTTTTTGACACTTAAGCTAACTGATATGCCTAAAACCAATTGGCATTGGAGACTGAATGAAAATTTGCTGAGTAATCCTCATCATATCTCCCAATTGTCATCCCATATCACTCGCTACTTCGAGGATAATATTACACCTGATGTCCCCATCCCTGAGGTCTGGGAGGCACACAAGGCTGTTATACGGGGTCACCTTATTAAGTTGGGTGCCTCCATTAAGCGAATGAATTCGGCCACTAGTTTGGAGCTCACACAACAAATAGCTTGCTTAGAGACCAGACATAAATTAACCTTTCTCCCCTCTCTTCAGCTTGAGTTTACAACCCTTCGGACTCGTTTGGCTTCCCTTCTTGATACAAGGACAAGACGCAACTTTTTGCCGGTGAGGCGACAATTTTATGAGTTTGGGGATAAGCCGGGCAGGCTTTTGGCGAGGGCTTTGAGAGCAAAACGGGCAGAAGCGTTCATTGCTTGCAGTAGGGACCATACCAATCAGCTTCACTTCCACTCAGACAAGATAGCTGAATGCTTTAGACAGTATTATACGTCCTTATACAATCTGCCTCGCTCGGGGGTTCCTCACTCTGACCCGGATGCAGCCACCGTTGACTATTTATCAAAATGTATTACCCAAATTTTGCCGTCCGACACTAGGGAGCTCTTGGATAGCCCAATTTCCCTGATCGAGGTTGCTGCAGCTGTTAACAATTCCCCTGCGGGCAAAAGCCCTGGCCCAGATGGCTTTACAATCATGTATTATAAGAAATGCCTTCCCGTCCTGGGCTCACAGTTGGTTACTTACTTCAATGCTATTGCCCAGGGCTCTAAATTTGACCCACACTCGTTAACCGCACATATCGTGGTTCTTCCTAAGCCCAATTAGAATCTTGACTTGTGTAGCAGTTTTCGCCCCATATCCCTGATCAACGTTGATTTGAAATTGTTCTCAAAAATCCTGGCGAATCGCCTCCAACCTTTCCTTCCCTTTCTCATACATTCTGATTAGGTAGGATTCGTCCCCGGGTGGGAGGTGAGGGACAACACCATCAAAGTCATCAACATTATCCCCCCCAGCCCATGGCCCAGCTGATTCGCGATAGGTTTCCTTTTAAGTGGAAGGACGATTGTATTAAATATCTCGGCGTAATGATTCCCTCTGATCTTTCCAAGTTATACACTTTGAATTTTGCACCCTTATTGAGCACTTTGGAGTCTGACCTCCATAAATGGGCCTTCCCTCATATCTCTTGGTTTGGGAGAATGGGGGTTATTAAGATGAACCTCTTGCCCCGATTTCTCTATTTATTCCAAACTCTGCCTATCAAGCTTCCACGGTCCTTTTTCCGGCACTGCCATAGGGCCTTTGTACGTTATATTTGGAGAGGTAAGCCTTCGCGTTTATCATTTTCCTACTTGACTAGGCAGAAGCCGGGGAGTGTGCACTTTAGTTTTATATGTCACTTTTGCTAAACATCTGCCTTTCACAGGTATATTTGCACCAGAGTATCCTGTAACTCTGATATTAGTCTCCTGTAGTGTTGGTCTTGGCTTCATCAGATTAAACACAGACTCTCACATGACATTAATTTGAGCTCCTGTATCTAATTTAAATGGCATCTTTATATTTTGTACCTGCAGTATAAGGATCCAGTCCTCTGTTTCTCATTCTGCAGCAGTGTGTCTACATAGAATTCCTCTACAGCATTTTCATTCAGTGTGTGAACTTGCTTTCCTGCACTTTTGCAGCAGCGTGCAAAATGATTTCATTTACCACATTTATTACAGTTCTGTCCATATGCAGGACATTTTCTCTGTTCATGTTCAGTCCCACGTCTATTACAAAGCTTTTGCTGCTTATCTATATTCACTCTGCTTCCTTTTCTGTTTTGCATCTTTTTATTCTCCATTTTACTTTTTTGCTCACTCCTCAGTTGATCTACAGCGCATGTTTCAGTAACTAACTCATTAGCCTGTGATTTAACTGTTTCAGCTGCTCTACACAATGCTAAGGCCTTGTCCAGATTCAGGTCTTGCTCTCTTAGTAGCCTTTCTCTCAGTCCATTATCTGGTATCCCACAAACAATTCTGTTTTTTATTAAAGAATCTGTTAGTTCTCCAAACTCACATGTTTTGCTGCGATTTCTCAGCTCATTTACATACTGATCAATCATTTCTCCTGGCTTCTGCATGCATGTAAAAAATCTGTGCCTTTCATATGTGACATTCCTTTTAGGTATGCAATATTCTTTAAATGTATCCATTATTGGGATTAATTTTAGATTATCTCCTTCTGGAAACACAAAGTTATTGTACACTTCCAGTGCTTCTTCCCCCATTACATGCAGAAATAATGAGGATTTCATTTTCTCACTTTTTCTGTCAGCATCAGTTGCAGAGAGATATAATTCAAATCTTTGTTTAAATCTCTTCCAATTTGCAGTAACATTCCCAGTTAACTGAAGTTTTGGTGGTGGTTGCAGAGCTTCCGTGTTTTCCTACCTTGCTTTTTACAGATTTTTTATTCAGCTCTCAGCAAGATGGCAGCTTGTTCCAACACTCTTTAGCAGACTTTCAGACACCAAACTCTCCCTTTAATCTTGTACTTCTGACACCATGTTGTGTTTTCTATGGTTCTTGCAGAATAATTAATGCTGACACTCACTTCAGATGGACAGCTTAGAGTCCTTGGTCAACTAACATGTGCTCACATAAAACCCCTCCTACTCAGGGAATCCCCTGCCTATTAAAGTAACACAGTCCTTTAATATGCACATATCACTACAAATTAATTTATTTTCAACCCTGTGTTAATAAAGGCAAGAGGTATTCCAAATGACAGTAATATATGTAATACTGCTTGATATAAAATAGCAAGGAAATAGTAGGCAGTCCTGTTAATTCAATGGCTCAATTCTGATTGTTGATCAAGTAAATATTGTATTAAATATATATATTTTCAGCACGGAGCAAAAAGTAGCGTAAAGCCTAGCAGAGCTAATGAGCCCATCTGTGCAATTCAATAAATACCAATTATTTATTTTTTCCAAATCTTGAAAACATATAATTAGGTGCAAAATATGTGAAAAAAAAAGGAAAAAACAAAATACGTTTCAATGCTTCTGGTGTATCGCTGATCACTGGTCCGCAGGGGTTCACAGAGGTTCTACCATGCCCGGTTCATATAGCTTCATTCAGTTGAGCCGTTCTGTTTTCGCCCCGCTGCTATGGATGACCCGGCACAGTTTCCCGCCTTCTAACCGTTAGTACGGTTATGGTAACGCAATCCACCGTACTACCGCAGCATCATAGGCCCCCGGGTCGCTCCTGCAGAATAGTCGAACACGCACCTCCACAGAGCCGAGGTTGTGGACCTGACGTTTGCTCTCGTGCCGGCACCAGGAGCTCACAGTAGCGATCCGGCATGGAATTGCCAGTTTGAAAATTCTATCCCTTTTTAAATATGGGCACAACATCTACCTTGAGCCAATCTAATGGAACTATACCCGAACTAAAAGAATCCCTTAATATCAGTAATAATGGTTGGGCCAGAATTAGGCTTAGCTCCTTATGCACCCCTGGGTGTGTACTATCCGGTCCAGGGGCCTTGTCTACCGCAACAGTATTTTCTTGTGTCAGCCAATCCCATGTTTGCTGTAATGGTTCCTTAAAATTAGAAAGCAGCAGCTCTGTCATTGGTTCTTCCTTGGTATAAACGGAAGGGGAAAAAGTATTTAGGATGTCAGCTTTCTCTCTGTCCTCACTAACCAAGTTTCCCGTTTCAGATAATAAAGGACTAATGTTCTCTACCTTTTTTCAAATTACATACATTTCTTGTGATTAGTTTTACTCTCCCAGACAATTAGCACCTTTGTATGTCATAAATTATACTGCTGATCCAATGCTTAAATGCCATTTGTTTATTTTTTTTTTTGAACATGAAATTTTTATTGAGATTTACACATTGATGGACACATCACAATGCGAGATGGTAAATGCACAGGAAAAAAAACAATCAGAGAGTTCACAATGCATAACGACCAAAACCCGCCTAGTACAGACAGAAAAGGAGTGACATGCATATAAAAGTAGCAACTGCACTGCCAGTAAAATCTCAAGATTTTCAAAATTTTCTAAATGCGATTAACCAATGAAAACACACAATCCAAGAAGAGAATAGGAGAAGAAGAGAAGGGAAGGAAGAAGAGAGAAGAGGAAAAAAAAGGGGGGGAGAAGGAAAGGGGAGGGAAGTAAGGACACAGCCATCACGAGTCAGTGATTGCCTTTGTGTGCCAGGGAGTACGCATATTCCCCAGAAGAAGGCCACCCACCACAGGAGGCAACGTGTGCGTATAATAGTCGTCCCAAGCCTCCCAGGTGGAGTGAAAAAGATGCAACGTGTTAGAGGCCGTATGAGCCATTTGTTCATATATACGGGTCGTGGTGATGGAGTATAACACCTCTCGGACTGTGGGGGGGGGGAGAAGAATCCTTCCATTTACGAGCAATGCAGATCTTTGCTGCAAGCGAAACATGCGCTAAAAGTTTCCTACTCGGCGCCTCTAGCGACGGTGGGAACATGTCAAGTAAAGCCACCTCAACCCCCTTATCGACAGGAATGTGTAGCAGTTGAGTAATAAGATGGAAGACATGCCTCCAAAATGAACGAAGGGCCGGGCACGCCCACCAGACATGTAACATAGTGCCCACCTCACCGCACACCCTCCAACAGAGCGAGGATGAAGAAGGATACATTTTAGCCAGAGTAGCAGGTACATAGCACCAGCGAAATAAAACTTTGCGATTGGTTTCGAAATGAGTGACATTCCGGGACACACCCTGGAAGTTCGCAAGGGCATCATACCACAACCCGATGTCATAAGTGCGACCAAGCTCCTTCTCCCATTGTAACATATACTTGAGTTTGACCCCAGACCCATGACCCAGCAGAGCCGCATAACAAAAGGAGATAGCCTACGGGACGTTAGGCGCCTTTCGGCAAAGGGTGAGAATCGGAGAGGCGGAAGCGGAAAGGGCAGAGCGATCTAGGCGCGTGCGGAGAACATTGCGGAGCTGTAAGTATTTGAAGAAGTCCTGTCGAGGCAATGAATAGAGAGACTCTAATGACTGAACCCTGGGAGAGGAGATGAGAAACAGAGGTAACACCCTGATGGATCCAGGCCTCCAAAGAGACATGCGGCAGCAGGGGTTTCAGGGACGACAAAGGGGCTTAGCTATGGAGCCCAGAAGGAAAGCCCAACGCAGGACAGTTCGCATCCCACACACGCAGAGACAATAAGGTTGTGTCTAAAAGGTCCGGTAACGGAGGCCTGAGGTTCCTGGGAAGCCATAGGATGTCACTGAACAGGAACGGAGAGGCATATAAAGATTCTTGATCAACCCATACAACCTGATGGCGAGGGGAAAAGAGCAGGAGGGACTGAGCGAGATTGGTGGCCAAATAATATTTCTTAATGTCAGGGACTCCAAGCCCCCCTAACAGCTTAGAACGTTGGACAACCCCTAGCTGGAGTCTGGGGCGCTTGTTGAGCCAGATAAACTTGGAGAGCTGTAATTGCATTCGCCGAAAAAAAAGCCACAGGTATGGTGACCGGGATCGTGTGGAAGAGATACAGCAGCTTCGGTAGCGAATTCATTTTAAAGGAGACTATACGACCCAACCAGGAAATTTCCAGTTTGGACCATCTGTTGAGGTCATCGCTGATCCGATTCCACAGGGGTAGGAAGTTGACACGGAACAAAGCATCAGGAGATTTGGTAAGTCGAATCCCCAGGTACGTAATGTAGTTGGATCTCCAGGAGTAATTAAAGGACCGGGACAAGTCCGCAATCAGAGACTCCAGATAACCAATGCTCAGAGCCTGCGTTTTAGACCAGTTGACCTTATAGTAAGAGAGACGTCCAAATGCTTCCAAAAAACGAGACAGGTTTGGCAACGTAATCAAAGGCTCCGTGAGAGTGAGGAGGACATCATCCGCATATAACCACAATTTCGATTCGACCGACCACATAGTAAATCCACGGATATTAGGATCAGTCCGGATAGCAATCGCCAGCGGTTCCATAGCCAGAGCAAAGAGGAGAGAGCGGGCACCCCTGCCTGGTTCCATTGTAAATATCAAACGGTCTAGAGAGGAACCCCGAAGTGTAAACTCTCGCTCTGGGTCGGTGGTATAGAATTTCAACAGCCGCAACAAAGGCATCCAGTAATCCAAATGTTGACCACCCTTCTCGTATTGTCAGACGGTTGTCGTCCCAAAATGAAGCCGACCTGGTCGTTTCGGATCAGAGTCGGGAGTAAAGCATTCAACCGATTAGCTAGAAGCTTAGAGTATAATTTAGTGTCCGTGTTCAGCAAAGAGATGGGCCTGTAATTTGCACATTCAGCGGTAGATTTCCCAGGCTTAGGAATGGTAACCACATAGGCTTCGGACATTTCGTGAGGCAAGGGTCCCGCCGACATGAAAGCGGAGAAGAGAGTACAAAGCCGTGGGGCAAGTATGTGTTTGAATTTTCGGTAATATGCGTTAGACAGGCCATCCGGACCCGGAGCCTTGTGTGATTTGAGACCGGCAATAGTCCGCTCCACTTCATCCGTCAGTAAAGAGCTGTAACCGCTGCTTTTTATTTCTAGCAATTTCTTTTTATTTCTAGCAATCTTGAGGAAATGACCCCTTACGCCTTGTGGGCCAACCATAATGTAGAAGTCGAGACGTCAGGGGTGTCGTTAGTGTGGAAATATTCTGTAAGGGCGTCATCTATCTCCGCGCATGTGGAAGAATGCTGAAGCAGGCTTTCATTCAGACGCCACCTGGACGGTGAAACGTATTGCGGGCCACCTTGTAAAGTTATCCACACCACGAAATGTGGCCAATCTCTGCCCGAGTCGCCCCCTGCAATGCAATTTTGTCAACTAGTATCAAATCAATCCGAGAGTAACTGGAATGAACGTTGGAATAAAATGAGTAGTCTCTATCCAGAGGGTGCAGGATCCTCCACGTGTCAAAAAGGGAGTGTTGGTGAAATAAATGTTGCAATTTCAGCCCGTGGTTGGTCACCACTTCAAATACTTAGTCGAGAGTGTAGCCGAGGACTCCAGAGAAGGATCGGCAAGTAGATTGAAGTCACCACCCACGATCACCCTGCCCTCCCGCACCTCATGCAGTTTAGTAAATACAGTATCCAAAAAGGTCAATTGACCAGAATTTGGGGCATAGAGATTAAGAATGGTATAAGAGGTCCCTTGTATGGAACACTTCAAGATTAAATAACGGCCCTAGGGGTCACAGGTCTGGGATTGCAACTGAAAGGCAACATTTTTATGAAACAACATCGTCACACCACAAGTTTTCCCGGAAGCACGAGCATGATATTCTAAAGGGTAATGTTTAGATGCTAACAGGCGATGATTGGATTTAGACAGGTGAGTCTCTTGAACCAGGACCACCGGTGCCTTCAGCGGCACAAGCTCCCGGAACAACATTTGACGTTTATACGGAGTATTCAAACCACGCGCATTAATAGAGACCACAGTAAGAGGCATCATGGGGAAGGGCAAAAAAAAAAAAAAAAAGAGAGAGAGAACCAGGGGGAGAAAAGAAAGAAAGAGAAAAAGACAAAGGAAAAGACTACACAAACAGAAAGTGTGAGAGAACGCCCACGTCAGACACTACGGCACCAAGCCGCAACAGAGACACAGCACCAAACGACTGACGGGGGAAAAATGCTTTAAGAATGAACTAAACAGAGAGAGGGCGATTCCATGGAAGTGCTGCCACACCAGCAACCACAGAAATATAATTGAATCACCGACATGAAACATAAACTGTATACAGAACAAAATTGAACAAATACAGCGCAGAGGTAACAATGGCTCAGTTAAGACCCCAAGGCATACATAGTAAAAGCCCATAAGGCCACCACGGAGGAACCTGTGTATAGGAGAGTGGTGTGTCAGGCCCGAGTGTAGGGGCGGCAGATGTGCTGCCGCATGAGGATGGAATGGAGAGTGTGTGGAAAAAAAAATAAAATAAATGAGAGTGGTGTGTCAGGCCTGAGTGTAGGGGTGGCAGATGTGCTGCCACATGAGGACTGAGTGGAGAGTGTGTGGGAAAAAAAGGTATAAATGAGAGTGGTGTGTCAGGCCTGAGTGTAGGGGCGGCAGATGTGCTGCCGCACGAGGATGGAATGGAGAGTGTGTGGAAAAAAAATAAAAATAAATGAGAGTGGTGTGGCAGGCCTGAGTGTAGGGGTGGCAGATGTGCTGCCGCATGAGGATGGAATGGAGAGTGTGTGGAAAAAAGAAATAAAATAAATGAGAGTGGTGTGTCAGGCCTGAGTGTAGGGGTGGCAGAAGTGCTGCCGCATGAGGGCTGACTGGAGAGTGCATGGACAAAAATGTGTGCAAGCCTGGGTGCAGCAGAAAAGAGAGTAGGTCATGTAATGGAACATGGGTCAGCAAGGAGGCAGCCTAATGCCTCCAAAACATAAGTGCACCATAAGCCAAATACAAAAACATAAATAAAAAAAAAAACAATTGTAAACCGATAGCACGAAAATATCACTGGGCAACGTATAGGTAACCCCATAACCGGTAAACCGTCCCCGTGTGGAGGGGAGGCGAAGAGTCCCGACACCAGAACCACACAGCAGGTGAACAGAGTGGACACCCCTCACTCAGGTCGAGGCAGGAGACAGGGACGGGGGGGACGCAGTCACGGACACCGTCGCCTTATCAGAGCCAAATCTGGTAAATCGACGAGATGGGAGTCGTCGTTCGGGTCGCACCGATGGCTGTAGAGCAGCTGCATCTAGTGGAACAGGTCGGGCAGCTGGATCCTCCGCAGTAGACTCGTCGTCCCGAACCAGCTCCCATTGTTGCAAGATATGGAGACCCTCCGCCGGGTGGCGGATGATGTGTAGAACCCCATTGCGAGACACCAACAGCTTAGTGGGGAAGCCCCAGCGGTAGGGAACGTGATTTTTCTGCAGCACCAAAGTGATAGGGGCAAAAGACCTGCACAAGGTGAGAGTCTCAGCCGAGAGGTCAGCGAAAGGGTCTAGTTGATCATAGGGCGCGGGAAATGGAGAGCAACGGCGGGCCTGATCCATTATGGCCTCTTTAGAGGAGAAATAATGGAACCTGAGGATCATGTCTCGCGGTAGCGACGCCGGCAAGGACCTAGGCTTGGGCACCCTATGGACCCGGTCGACCCTGAGCTCCGAGTCAGGCACTTCAGGTAAGAGTGTGTGGAAAAAGTCATGGACATACGACCTGAGGGCATCAGTAGGCACGTCTTCCGGCACACCACGTATTCTAAGGTTGTTACGCCGGGAGCGGTCCTCCAGATCTGCCACCTTCAGAAGAAGCTTATCGTACTTGTCCTCCAATGAGTTGTGACGGTCCACCAGATCGTTAAAAATTGACGCAAAATCTTCGAACTTATGTTCCATGTGGTCAGTCCTGGCCCCAAGCTGGGTGATATCACACTTGAGGTCCGACAGCATCCCCTTAATCGCCTCCGTCATAGATGTTTGCATAGCGTCCAGCATGTTACGCGAAATCTCCGAGGTTACTGGGGCAGTAGGATCCGTGTCGTGATCTTCTCCATCAGAGTCAGGTTGTGAGAGCGGGAAAGGTAAGTCGCCGCCATCTTGAGGCCCACCACCCGGCCGAGCACTCTTGGAGAAATAGTGAGGAAGCTTGTGCGGGGTCTTTTTAGAATGTTTCGTCGACATCACCGCCACGTAAGGAAAGTAAAGATCGGAAAAAAATGCGAAAAACGTCGGTAAATCAACCGGTAAAGCCGCTTATTGGCTCGTGTGGTGGCAGAGCTCTGCACTCACACGTCCATCGAGCTCGCCAGGCCACGCCCCCATTTGTTTATTTTTTATTGGTTTTGATTTGCTTATTTTGTGTTTGTTTCTCATATATATTAGGATGTGTAATTTTGCAATGTGTGTGTGACAGCCCCGGGTTAATCAGTGCCGTCTGTAGTAGTATTCTGACCCTCCGAGGTTAAAATATGCTGACATATTACTTATTGGTGACTTATGTATTTCCCCACATATATGGTGTTTATTTGTGTGTACTTTGTTCTCCCTCATGTCTTACCCCATCCATGTGCCACATGCCCTGCCCCAGACTTTTAACCCTGTATAGCCCGGACACCATCGGCCCGACCACAGCACTATCGTATGGAGATACCCCATGGGTGGTGGAGGTGCCGACCAGGGGTGGTAATGAGAAGGAGACTCCAGCAGATTCACTGGCCGCTGGGGGTGCCAGGAGACCGGAGAGCTGCTGGCGCGGTTATCACATGCACCCCGACTCGCGGTCTGTCCCGGGGAAACTTTGAATTGCTGCCGCTAGGGGTCCCTTCGACCGATCACGTCGCTTTTTGGACAGGATATCCTCAGGACCCTGAGCTATCCATCGATACCCCCGGATCGCTGTCGCTCCTTCACGATCACCCCGAGAACGACGACTAAAGTTATACGAACATTGCCTGGCTCGGTGGCCTAAGCGTGGCGCCGGACTGTCTGGGCAGGGCGGGAAGATGTGGACGTGATTTATGACCTTTTTATCACCTATCCTGTATATAAGCCTGTGTGTTTCCCCAATAAAGTGTGTTCTTTCCCTGGACATTAGCCTTGTCTAATGCTTCAGGGACCAGCTATATCACCTATTGTCCTTCTCAGGACAATCTCTGCACCGCCTGTAGCTGCACCTCGGTGAGCTGCGGGGCTACGATCAGAGGGACACCGGGCCAGTTCCTGAACGCTGCCTCGATGATATTGTCTAGCGCTGGCAGCGATTTAACCCCTTCAGTCCCGGCAGGAAGCATTGCAGAACTGACGGGAATACTCAGCTGGGGTACAAGGCATCCCCGTCACAGTGTGCTTAACCCCTTAAGGACCAGGCTGTGTTTTACCTTTTGTACCGTTTGGGGGTGACGCTGTTTTAACACCTTTGCGGTGCTCGAGTTTAGATGTAATTTTCTCCTCACTCATTTAGTGTACCCACACAAGTTATATGTTGTTTTTTCAAGACAAGAAGGTCTTTCTTCAGATATCATTTTTTTGATCATATTATCTAATTTCCCATGAAAAAATAATAAAATGATGAGAAAAAACAAAACACATTTTTCTGAACTTTACCCGAAAAATCTTTTACTCATCCAAAAAAGCTAATGAAAAAACCTGCTAAATAGATTCTACTATTTGTCCTGAGTTTTTTTGGCTTTTTTTTGCAAGTTATTTGGCAATAAGTAAAAGTAGTGTTTTGCTATTTTAAAACCATTTTTTTTCCCCAAAGTTGGTCATTCTGCCCCATGTGCTATTTTGGGAATCTTAGAGACGGCCAATGCAATTTACCCCGTCAAACCATATATTTTTGAAAACTAGACACCTCGAGGTATTTCAAATGTTGGTATTGTAACCCTTTCTATGCACTAATTCTACTTGTGGAGTTGTTTGGGAAGTAAAACGCCACATTTAGGAAGTGCGCATTTTTTTTTCAATTAAAAGTTTTTTATTCATCGGAAACGTGGTATAGAAAGAGAGTCACAAATTATACATGGCAAATAACAACCGTCACGCAGGACGGGAATGTAGCTGCACTATGAGTGAGAATAAAATAAAAATTAAAAGAGTACCGAGGGGATCGGCAGACGACATTGGATTGACGCGTACAAAAGAAACGAAACCGACGATAAATTTTTGGTTTTGCTTAACGTGTCCAGCAACTATAACGCAAATGTAGCGTGACCACGTGTAGAATAGTGTGTTACAGTCGACGAGTGTTAGATGGAAATGGTCACAAAAAGAAAATAAAAGTAACATAAATGAACAGAAACAAATCAGTGATGTACCATGCGGCCAAGACTGCAGGGCGGCGAACACAGCGAGAACGTGAGACGTCCTGCAAACATAAAATACAGTAGAGCTCCTCTGCAGTGCGGTGCAGATGTTGATACAAAAGAGATATCAAAATAGCACAATATCAGAATATCCATGTATCAAAATATAAAAGTATCAAAATATCAGAACGATGGTCGGGTGTGGTCAAGATCTGGCAATTAACAGAAATCAAAGAGAACCTGACTAGAGAGCCAGGGAGTCCAGGTTTTCGAGTATAAGTGTGTGGTGCATAACGAGTTGTGAGACATTTTCTCCAAAACCCTATGTCTCTCAACGGTGGAGACTATTTCAGCGATGGTAGGAGGGAGAGGTGCTTTCCATCGTTTGGCAACACATAATTTAGTAGCTATGAGGATGTGTATGAGAAGTTTACGTGTCAAGGGGGGGATAGGGTCAGGAAACACGTGGAGTAAAGCAAATTCCGGAAGAAAATCAAAAGGGCATTTAAAAATGCGGCGTTACAGGTGAAATATTTCCATCCAAATCAGCTTCAGAACTGGACAGCTCCACCAAATATGAAGCATGGACCCAGATTGGCCACAACCTCTCCAGCAAAGTTTGGGTTGGAATGGCCACATGTGTGAGAGGGTAAGATACCAGCGGCAACTTTGGAGCTCTATGTGATTTGTGCAGTGAGTGACCCCCCGCATCGCCTCCTCCGCCTCCAACCATGTGTCCAGTGGAAATTCCTTGCTCAGCTCCCTTTCCCAGGCAAGCATATGGGGCAGTTTATGGGCAGAGAAACGGGCAATTAATAGCGAGTACCAGACGGAGATGACCCCTTGAAACCTGGGAGCTGAATCGTGTAGGGCAGCCACTTGGTGGAGTAGCGGGGTAGAGTGACACACGGGCGAGGGTAGAGAGCCCGATAAATGGCGGATCTGGAGATAACGGTAAAAATCATGTCGTGGAATGTCGTGTGTGGAAGTAAAATGTGAAAAGGGGAGTAAAACCCCGTCCTTGAATAGGTCCCCCAACGAGGAAAGACCTGGGCGGACCCAATGGAAGATAGTAAAATCAGGAATAAGCAACTCCGGAATCCGTAAAGGAGTGATACGTGTGAGGCGATGCAGGGAAGGGAAATGCTTGGCCACCCTGTCCCATGCGTCGATAGTGTGCTTAGTTGTCGGGGGCAGAGGCAGAAGGCGGGGGCGCTTAGAGCGGGGTAGCCACAAGAGTTGGTCAATGGTGAGAGGGGAAATAACGCTGTTTTCTTGAGTGGTCCAGGTCTGAGGACTGATGGGCGAAAGAAAAGGAAGTGTTTGTGCTAGAATACAAGCCTCGTGATAGGTTTCTATATGGGGAACACCAAGACCACCCTGAAGACGAGGCACAAAATGGGTATTAACTGGGACCGTCCGAAGCACATAGAGCAGTTTCGGGAGGGCCAAACCCTCACGATATTAAGGCCGTTTATGTCGTGTAGCGACTTGGGTAAGCGAATACCCAGATAGGAGAGATGCGACGACCTCCACTCAAACCTGTATGCAGAGGAGAGACGGGCCCTGCGACCCGGGTCCAGATGGAGACACATCGCCTTCGTCTTAGATATATTGAGAGAATGATAGGAGACAGCAGAATACCGAGAGAATTGAGCGAAAAGAGCGGGGAGGGAGCGCTCCGGAGAGGTGACTGATGCTAGAATGTCGTCCACGAACAACCCGAGCTTGCTAGTGTCGCCATTGGGTAAGGGAAAACCAGAAATCAAAGGATCCGAGCGTATGTTGGGCGCTAAGGGTTCGAGTGCGAGCGTATAAAGTAAGGGGGATAGGGGGCAACCCTGACGGGTGCTATTCGTAATAGAGAATGGGGAGGAGAGGAAACCCATCATCGAAATGCAAGCAGTGGGAGACGCGTGCTAGGACCTCTTGTATAAAGGGAGGGGGAAAATTAAATTTGTGGAGAACTCTCGACAGAAACCCCCAGTGAAGTCTATCAAACGCCTTTTCGGCGTCAAAAGAAATGAAAAGGCTCCGGCATTTGTGTTTGGCTGCGTTCCAAAGGGAGTTCAGAAACTTACGGGTATTGTCGGAGGGCTGGCAACCCAAAACAAATCCGACCTGATAAGGGTGCAGAAGGGAGGGCAAGAGAGGGGCTAGTCTGTTCGCCAATATCTTCGCATAAATCTTGAGGTCGGTGTTTAGGAGAGAAATGGGGCGGAAATTGGGGCATATCGTGGGTGGCTTACCAGGATTAGGCAAAGTGACTACATGCGCTCTAAGGTTCTCAGAGGGGACGATGCCGGACAACATAAAGGAGCGGAAAAGAGAAAGCAAATGAGGTCCTAAAGTAGGTAAGAAAGAGCGATAATACGCGGCTGTGAAGCCATCCGGACCCGGGGCCGAACCCTTTTTAAGCTGGCACACAGCTCTCTCAATCTCCCTCAACTCTATAGGCTCAGCAAGCAACTCAGAAAGCTCAGGTGCGAGGGTGGGTAAGTGCGTAGAATCTAAATAAGTGTTAATGTTTGTGAGTGAGGTTTGAGAAATGGAAGTGTCATGGTGCAGGTTATACAATTTGGAGTAATATGCGGCGAAAACCTCAACCATCTGGGAAGGGTTACGAACCTCGCGACCCGCACTGTCAATGATGTGAGAGGGGCGGGATAAGGATATAGTATGTCTAAGTTTTTTAGCTAAAAGAGAGTCGGCTTTATTGCCTTTCGCATAGAACTTTTGTTTGAGCTTCATTAGCATATAAGCGGTTGAACGGGCGTTAATTTCCGATAATTGGGATTTGATGTGTTTGATTTTACGCAAAAGGGAGTCAGTCGGGTGGCGTTTATGGAGAGTCTCAGAATCGTGAAGTTGCAGGAGCAGGGAGGTCTTATCTGCGAGATGTTGCTTCTTAAGATGGGAGGCTAGACTGATCAGCCAGCCACATATAACTGCCTTATGAGCATTCCATACCAGGGGAAGTCAGGGGAAGCCTTGTCATGAAAGTAATCAGTGAGAGTCGTCTGAATTTGTTCCTGGTGTGCGGGATTTAACAATAGGCTGTTATTAAGGCGCCAACTACCTCTGCCCGAGACGGGATAAGAAAGCGTGAGGGTAAGTATAATCGGGGCGTGATCGGACCAGGATATGGACCCTATGGAGCACGACTTGGTCGATTGAAGAGTGAATTTATCCAGAAAAATGCAATCTAAACGGGAGTATGATGTATGTGGTGCAGAAAAGTATGTGTAATCGCGTTCGGAGGGGTGCAGGACCCTCCAGGTATCAAACAATTGGTTTGAGTGTAGTAAAGAGGACATCGTGGAGCCAAGCGTGTGTGTGCGGGAAGTGTGTGTGGAGGGTCTGTGAGTAGAGCTGTCCAGTGGAGGATGAAGAGCCGCATTCAAGTTGCCACATAAGATGACCTGACCCTGCCTCAGGGTGTCCAATTTGGATAAAAACGAACTGAAAAATTGAGTTTGGGAGGTGTTGGGGGCATAAAAAGAGGCTATAGTGTATCGGACAGAGTTAATGTCACACACCAAGATGAGGTAGCGTCCCTGCGGGTCAGGGCATTTACGTATCAAGGAAAATGAAAAGGTATTGGAAAAAAGGAGCGAGACTCCCGCTCTTTTAGAGGCAGCCATGGAATGATACTGCCAGGGAAAGCGTTTGGAAAATAAATTCATTTTACTAGACTTTTTAAAGTGAGTCTCTTGAATGCAAACAATATTAGCTTTGTGGAACTTGACTTCAGACCACAGGGAGTTCCGTTTCTGAGGAGTATTGAGACCCTTGGCGTTGATGGACAATAAGACTAAGTCAGCCATGGGTAGAAAGGAATAAAAAAAACAGCGACATGAGATAGGACCCGCAGGGGAACCAAACCCCCAAAGTGGAGTGTGTGGTAACAGCACATGAATGACCACACCCGACCAGGCAGGACCCGACAATGTGGAGATGTAATATTATGCAAAGAATAAGCATCACTGATTACAAACAAAAAGAAAAGAACATTCAGTAAACAATAAAAATGTAGAACCAGAGGTGCAAATGAAAGAGGCACGTCGAGCGGGAGGCCACGTAGCCAAAAACGGTATGAAAACACGTGGCCGTATGTGAGAACCTGGTGAAAATGTCCGTATAAAAAAAAAATAAAAAAAATAAGGTTGTGAATGCAAAAATGGCGTGTGAAAAATAAAAAAAAAAAGGTATGTAGTGTGGTGTGCGGTGCAAGGGAACATATTCCCAGGTAGGGAAATCAACTAAAGCCCACGATTAGGGCAACAAAGGCCTCAGGCCTACGCGGTTCAGAGCCGAAACCTGTAGAAGGCAATAGCCCATATGAGTCCGGAGTAGCCGGTGCATGTGAGATAATGGAGAGTATGTATGTAACGCGCACATGTGTAAAAACAATAAAACATATATAAGAAGCAGCGAAACATAAACATATGTAAAAAGGACGACATGTAGGCAACCCGCTCCAGACCCTGGCAACGGCTTGAAGCCCAACAAGTGAAAATCAAAGGGTTACCGTCCTGGAGAATAATGCAGGCCTTCAGGGTTTTGTGGACCAGTCCCTCTTCAGCTTTTTCTGCGGGGAAACCTTTTCTTTCGTGATGACAGGCGGTGGTGGTGTGGGATCAGCAGCCAGATCAATTCCCCATTTGTGCAGGAGAGCCATGCTGTCCTCCGGGGTGAGGATGGAAGACGCGGAGCTATCTCTGACGACGATGAGTCGGATGGGGTATCCCCATCTGTAGGAGATTTGATGCGATCTCAGGAGGCTCGTCACCGGAGCGAAGGAACGGCGACGCTGAAGGGTAAGTTGCGAGAGGTCGGTTAAAAGCATGATGTTCTGAAAACGAGGAGGGAGGTCAGGTTTGCGTCTGGCCGCTTGCATTATTTTTTCTTTGACATCATAAAAATGCACCCTAGTCAGAACATCCCTAGGGGATTTTAGGCGTATGTCAGCGTTATTACTGTCTCCCAGGAGATGCTTGAAAAGGTCAATCACGAAATCTTGCAAGGCCTCTTGGCCTATATCCTCTGGAACGCCCCTCAGGCGTATGTTGTTTCGTCGGGAGTGGTCCTCCAGATCCATCACTTTCGTCTGGAGATGTACTATCTCTGATTTAAGTGCAGTATGATCATCAGCAAGGGTGTTATGAGCGTCAGCGAACTCTTCCATACGACCCAAAGCGTCTTGTTGGGTATCGGATGGCGAGGGAGGTCTGGAGCGGGAGGACAAGGCAGGGCCTGTAGAAGCATCGGAGTCCTCCTCTTGGTCACGAGGTAGGCCCGACGTGCGAGATGAATGTTTTTTCCGGAGTTTAGGCTCAAAAAAGTTCGGCATTTTCGCAGATTTTTTTGTGCGGTAACCCGACATGTACAAGGAACAGTCAGGACGAGGCAATAAGGTGAAAATAGCAACCGATGGATGTGGATAGAATGCTAGAAAAGCTGGCTAAACGTGGAGCTCCCGCACCTTGCGTCCGCTCAGTTCGCCATCCAGACCACACCCCGAAGTGCGCATTTTTTTACTTTTACATCTGGTCCTACTGCCCCCATATCCTAATAGGACCATCTTTGAAGACGGCTAATTCAATTTACCTCATCAAACCAAGGTATTACAAATGCTAGTATTTTAACCCTTTCCATGCATGAGATTCTACCACCAGCCTTTGCCAAAGTTTGTGGTAGCATTTTTTTTTCAAACAAATTGTACTTTGGGTATAAATGTATAGTTTCAAACAACACCCCAATGTGTGTTCAGCAACATCTCCCGAGTACAGTGATATCATCCATGTATGGGTTTGTCTGGTGTTTGTGGTTAAAAGTCCACATTTGAGAAGTGCACCCCCCATTTTGGTCTGTCTGTGCCTATGTCCTATCTTTGAGCCCAGCCACTCCAATTTACCCCATCAAACCATTCATTTTTTTAAATGAATACCCCTTGGGTATTTGAAATGCTTTTACTTTAACTCTTTCCATATCAACTTACAGCGCTAATTTTAGCACTTGCTCATAATAATAAACTTTTTAAATGTTACTATATTATTACTATAATATATTATTACTAGTAATATTATATTATTACTAGTAATATATATTACTATACTTATACTATAAGCTTTTTTCCCATTTTTTAAATTTTTTTAAATATTTTACTAATCATATAGTGATTAGAAAGCTGGGCTCCATTGATTTGCATGGTTGAATGCAGTACCTGTATTCAACCTGCAAGTAGAGCCAGGGTTCTCTAGTGCGTCTGGTGACCCTCTGGTGAACTTTTCCAACTTTGTTATTTTTATTGCAGGACGGCTGCCATCTTGCGAGTGGCAAAATCACTTGCAGTGGCGGTTGTGACCGTTCTCCGAAGCGCATCCTGGGGTGAGTGTTCTGTGTCACTGAATGCCTCGTGATCGTTGATCGCCTCCTAAACTTTTAAAACGGACGTCCCCCGCCATACAGTGTATGGCAGATATTGACACCCACGGGGAGGGGCCAGACATGATGCCGATCTCGGTGTTGCTCAATGCCTTGACATCGAGGCATTACAGCAACACAGTTTAAGCTAAGAAAGTGATCATAGATCACTTTCTAAGCTTGTTTAATGAAATGACGTGTCAGGGGGCTCTTCGTATTCGTCAAAAAAAAAATTTCGTATTCCACGAATATTCGCCCGTTCCTGACTTCTCTTCGGGCGAATATTCATGGACATTTTTCGTGTTCCTTTTTTTTCTTCGTTTTTTCTTCATTTAGGCTCACTCGCACGGCCCCTTAACTCCTTAAGGTGCAACCTGACCACTGGTCTCCCTGCTCCAACAGTTAAGTCCGTACGAACGACCAATAAAGACAAGTTGCTGCATTAGGATTTTAAAAGTCTTTTAAAATCCTGGTGCCATAACTTGGCTGTCAGGAGTTAAAAAGGCCGTGCGAGTGAGCCTATTGCTCACCTGCAATTGGTTGATGCCAGAGGAGGTCCCTGTAGGCCACCAATAGGCTCACTCACTCTGCCCTGTAACTCCTGACGGCGAACCTACGGATTTCCGATTCCATCAACTCCCGCGATGCCGCGAAGATAAGGTAGGCTAGATGGGGAAGGGACCAGGGAGATTAGTAGACGAAGACGATCATGAAGATTCTTCGTGTTGTGTGTCTTCGTTTATGTTTTACCGCCGCTGTCTTCTCTTCTTCATGTCTTCGAAACAAACACAAAAACACACTCTTCGTGTTCGTTTTCATGTTCGCCTGAAGACAAATGCACAAGTCTAGTTAAAGGTATTCCATTTGTCCTCTGTGCTTAGTTCAGAGAATGGGATGTATAGAGTACATGTGTTTAGTTCAGAGAACTATGGAATGTATAGAGAACAGTCTATACATTCCATAGTTGATCTTAACCCATCAAACTTTGCCCTTCTGAAATTGAGTGTTTTGGTAGAGTAGTTACCCATTTGTTTTTTGGAATTAATCTCAAATGAAACCATATTGTGGTCACTATTTTCCAAGTGTTATCTTACTATGATGTTTGAGATAAGTTCCTCATTGTTAGTTATTACCAGATCCAGACAGGCATCCATTCTGGTTGCGGTCTCTAATAATTGTGACATAAATTGGTCATTAAGCAGGTTCAGAAACTTGCTGCCCTTAGTGGAACTAGTTCCACTATTAAAATCTATATCTGGGTAATGAAAATCTCCCATGATTAAAACGTTGTTCTTATTTGCAGTCTTTTCATTTTGAAATAGCAGCTGATCCTTCCCTTCATTGCTAATTTTTGGTGGCTTGTAGCATACACCTACAAGTAGTGTGCGACTCATTTTACTAGCTAGGCTAATCTCCATTCACAGTGTCTCCACATTATTACTGTGTAAGGCACGTACCGTACGCAGGACGGTACGTGCCGTTCAAGGTCCGGGACATACCTCTCGTGGCAGACCGCGTCTGCTCGCGGCAGGTTCCCAGTCCCTGCCGCCGGCTCGGGCGGTGTGTTCTTCACTCCCCGCGTCCACGCGGGGAGCCGGGGAACACACCGACGACGCGGTTCAGCTCCAGCACGCCGCCCTAAGTTCCTCTCCTCCTGCTAACGGTGTGCAGGAGGGAGGGGGAGGAGTGGTGCCGTCTCACAGGGAAGAGGTGGTTGGGGGCGGAACAGAGGGTGGAGATCTAGACGTGACGTCAGACGCCACATCTGGGATCTCTATAAAACCCTCAAGCTACCTTATGTCGGCGCTCAGATATTCTGAGACGCTCTGTGCCCTACACAGCGTCCCCAGTACTGTGCTCCTCAACCTATTTGTATCCTGATTGTTCCCTATCTATTACCTGACCCTTGCCTGTGACCTGATTACGCTATTTGATTGCTGCCTGGACCTGACCCTTGCCTGTGACCTGATTTTGCTATTGATTGCTGCCTGGACCTGACCCCTGCCTGTCACCTGTCTACGCTATTTGGCGTACTGCCAAATAGCGTAGTTTAGTTATCGTGCCTTATCTCTACTACTCTGGACTGTTCCTGTTACCACCAGTAGTCCTGCATTCTGGGCTCTGCTAATACAGACACTTGCTGGTGTCTGACATACTGTCATCATGCATAATATATACTGGGTTTCCGTTTAGGCTTTGCATATAAGCAAATCGCTCCCCCTTTTCTATTTACTCTGTCCCTTCTAAAAAGCGAGTAACTTTTTTTAGCCACACATTGATCTCCCTAAGCTCCCAGGTGCCAAAGTAAACAGGAGGTTGCCACCTCTTAGGGTCAAAGGTAGGAGAATAATTAAACATTACTCAACAACATACCCATCTAGTTAAGGTTTATAAATAGAATGATACAAGTATCTTACCTAGTAGTAGTACCAGAGAAATTTCCATTTCATAAATTCTCACAGAGCTTATAATTATTATAATTATAATCAAAAATGTGAGCTAAAGGAATATGGGAGTATGGGAGGGCGTTAGTGTGCTATGTTGTAAGCATCCTTAAAGAAGTGGGTTTTGAGGTATTTTTTGAAGGAATAAAGGCAGGGGGAGAGACGGATAGGCCGGGGGAGTGCATTCCAGAGGATAGGGGCAGCCCTTGAGAAATCTTGTTAGTGGGCATGAGAGCTAGAAATCAGAGGAGAGGATAGAAGGAGATCATTGGATGAGCAGAGAGACCGGTTAGGAGTGTATTTAGAGATGAGAGAGGAGATGTAGGGCTTTGAAAGTAAGAGTGAGGATTTTGAAATGAATCCTGAAGCGCACAGGCAGCCAGTGAAGAGACTGACAGAGGGGAGAAACGTTAGTAAAGCGATGTGAGAGGAAGAAAAGTCTGGCAGCAGCATTCATGGTGGATTGTAGAGGGGTGAGACGGTTAAGAGGGAGACCGGCTAAGATAGAGTTACAGTAGTCAAGACAGGAGATAATCCCTTTCTGTCATTTCGAACCAGCCTGCCCATTCTCCAACAAGGCATTTTCGTCCACACGACTGCCGCTCACTGGACATTTTCTCTTTTTCAGATCATTTTCTGTAAACCCTAGAGATGGTTGTGCGTGAAAATCCCAGTAGATCAGCAGTTTCTGAATACTCAGACCAGCCCATCTGGCACCAACAACCATGCCACGTTCAAAGCCACTTAAATCCCCTTTCTTCCACATTCTGATGCTCAGTTTGAACTTCAGCAAGTTTTCTTGAACATGCCTACATGCCAAAATCCATTGAGTTGCTGCCATGTGATTGCCTGATGAGCTATTTGTGTTAACAAGCAACAGGTGTACCTAATAAAGTGGCCAGTGAGTGTATGTTTCTTATGGTGCCGTCTGCTCCATACATGGCAGCAAGTCCAACATTAACATGCAGCTCTCCTTACTTCAGAGCATGGGCCGGTTGGAGAGATCAGCAGTCTTCATTTAATTATCCAATTGAACAGCAACATATCAGGAGCCTGATAGCACAAGAGTAATTTTCCTGTATAAACAACTAATTGAGTTATTTTAAAAAATACTGAGTAGTTTTCTACCCAAAAGCAGTCAATGTACAACAAAGTTTTAAACTTTATAATGCAAATTTTATCAGTTCATGTAGTTCTAACATTCTACTGCAAATAGAATAGCACAATCTGATTTCAGATTCAAGTAACTATCTTGGCCTGTCAGAAATAACCTATACTTTCAATATGATTTACAAAATGATATAACTAATCAAAACTTGTAGTTTTGACTTACACACTGTACCATGTTAATGAGGTTTGACAACAATGTGAGTCAAGAAATACAGATTAAAATATTATGAAACAATGTCAAAGGGAATTTTAAGTATAAATACCATTTAGTTGTATCATCATTACGTACTTAATGCTAAAGTAAAATAGCAATTTTATTTTTTTTTGCAACAAAAACAATTTTAAGATTTCAGTAGCCTATAAACTCCCAAATATGCCGCCAATTGTTTTGTTCAAAACATTTTATTTTACTTTGTTTTTGACTTGTAATTTGTATTGTTGTAAGATTTGATCAGTGAGGAAAAGCTGTGACAACACTTGGCAGCTCTAATTGCCATTAAAACAGCAAAAGGAAATGACTAATTGGTTCCTTTATCAATTTAATCTTTAAGTCTGGACTCTAATTGAAATGGGAGGAACCTGGTGGTGAATGATATATATATATAAAAAAAAAAGAGAAAAAGTATTTAACAGGGTTTTTTTTGTGTGGAAGCAGAGAGAACATGCACAAGAGAACTGAAAAGAGCAAAGCAACCTGTATATTAACAGGCTATATTTTAGGCATTAACAAAACATCAAGCTGATTCGAGAATAGAAAGTGATTTTAGTCTCAAAAAGGTAAGAGTAATATTTTTTAAATATATAGATATATTCTTAATCAAATGTATAGTTATTGTTTATTTATAAACCAATATGATATTATAGTGGTTAAAAGTAATCAAATATTGGTCACAATATGGGTCCTGTACCAAAGAATGCAAAATCCACTGCAAAAGAAACATGTAGTTGTGAAAGTAAGTGTTGAAAATACACATCTTGTGTTCAATACGATCATTTTAGTCAAAGCTGGATGTATGATGACTTCACCTAATACACGTGTTTTATAAGAATGTATGCCAAGAAAAAAGTTAAATACATTAACAATGCAGGCATTGTGGATTTCACAGTATAAAATGTCTAGACATAGTACTAAACAGTGTG